>PVHY01003115.1:0-113313 GCA_004024945.1 Uropsilus gracilis | reverse complement strand
GATCCCTAGCCCCAGCCACTTCATAGGCTGAAGCTTACAGGCACGAGCCACCGTGCCCGGCATGTTACAAAGTTCTTGCTTTGAAAATCATCTTCAGCTTATGTCTCACGATCAGTTCATCTTCCCAATTCTAACCAGTCTCCAGTTCAGCCCAGACACACAGAGACAGACTGCAAAGGCTATGTTAATAGTATTTAACTTCCCCCATGAAGACTGCTGTTATGTTTCTTGTAGGTATTTATTTTTATGAATGTAAAGAATCATCAGCTGTCTCTTGATGGCTGTTATTAATTCAAGAGTTTATTTGCCTTGGTGGTAGTCTTAGCCTTCTCATGATTTCCTGCTAAGGAGAAATCATATTGTAAAATGTTCAAGAAACTGTGAGTGCTATTTAGTTCCTGACATATCATTCAATAACACTCCTTAGAGAGTCACCATATCACTCAGTTAATGTATTTAAAGACGAGATATGATCTATATACATTCTTAAGTTGATTCCATAAGATGGAACCAAGCATTATTTTTAATTACATGCACTAGGGAACATTTTCATTCTCTGATGTCAGATATTTCTGTTTTTTCAAGTGTCAGGTATATGCCAGAATTTTATAACGCAATGAATTTTAGAAAATATTTCAGAAGTACTTAATTTTATCTTGTATTCTCCTATCTAGGCAGATCATCCAATTGAGCTCACAATCTTTAGATATGTGTCCTTTCAACCAAATGTACTCATCATGTCCTAGATATCTGGAAAGTTCTACCCAGCAACCCTTGCTACCTCCCCCAGGCACGCAGCCTTCCCTCTTGATTCTTGCCCTCTGGGACTTTTGTCAGAGTGAGAGATTTTGTGTCTATTTGACTCACAAGCATGAGGAATCAACTGATGCTAACTGGGCAGTTAGAAAACATCATGCTAGGATGTCAATGAATGATTTCCTATTTCACCTTCACAACAACATGGGAAATGGGGATTACTGCCATTTCCAACTGTGGAAAGGAAGATCAAGCATTTAGGTAAGTAACTTAACTGTACTAAGAAATCAGTGCAGCTGCGATTTCAAGCCAACCTTGAATCTTTTACCAGCAAAATGTTTTCACTGGTAACTAACTTGTTGCTTAACCTACTTGAATCACATGTAGCCACACCTGCAGCTTTTATGAGTTAGCCTTGGCAGTCCTGAGCCCAGCAGCAAGGTGTTGGTGATGACTCGAGTGTTTTATGAAGCATCCTGATGTGCCCTTGTTGGGTTTTTTGTTTGTTTGTTTGTTTAGAGAGGTGAAAGACCAAGCACAACCAGAAGAGAAGGTGACAGAAAAGGTGCTTGAGGAATTGAAGAATCTGCGATGCAAAGCTCTCAACTCATACCTCATTCTAGAATAGAAACTACCAGGAGGTCAGTTCCTCTCACTTGCTTTCTGTAGGTCACTGGTCCTCTGTGTCCATTTATGTTCCAGTCATTTTTGGAATTAAGTTTCTAGAGAAAAAAAATCAAAATAAGGGTGATGCATAAATTTTTACATTATCATTGTTATCCTTGAAAATTAAAGATCACTAGTACAATCGTAGTGTTCAGAGCCTCTTGGTATAAGATTTAGTGCTGGCATCAAGACCTGGTGAGCTGCAGTCCAGAGATTCTAAGAGCCAGGTACTGAGTCTTCCAGTGGTAAGGGACCTCAGGTACCAGAGGTCAGAGAGGTCTGAGGAAGAGCTGCTCTTCCACCTCTTCATGGAATCACTCCCCCAATCAACAGGGTCCCCTGAGCATTGCTGACTTTGACTGTGCAGTTGTTCTAGAAAAGACCAGCCTTCTCACTTACTTATATGATAGATATAGGGAAAAACAAACAAATGAATAAGAAAAAATAAAAACAACCAATGGGGCAAGAGAGGAGGAGGGCAAAGAAGGTAGGGAGGTGATCAGGATGGTTAACAGGTGTTAGTGAAGTGAGAAAGCCCCAGGGTACACAATAATTCAATAACGTAATATAAATATAAATACACATATATATGCAAATTAAAAATATAAATTAAATTTTTAAAAAATCACAGAGATAGTTGACATTCTCTGTGGATATCTCTTCTATCCTATTCCTCATTATACATTCCCAGAAATAATAATCAGTACACTGGATTTGATGTTTGACATTCCAGTGGTATTTGAAACATTTAAATCACACATCGGTAAATAATATATTATTTTTCATGGTTATAATTTCATAATTATGGTATTGTAATATGTATACCTATCTATGTAACTTGCTTTCTTCCCACAAAAAAATTTTTTTAATTATTTTTTTTTAAATCTGCTTACTAGGATATTGGAGAACATCCTCATTTGCTACTTCTATTATTGTATCCAAATTTCAAGTGGCCTTAAAGTTTTAAAACTTGTAATGTTTGTCATATTGATATCTTGTTGTATCCTAGTTTGCAAACTGATATCTTGTTGAATCCTAATTTTTATTTACACATTTTAAGCCTGAAATAAACTGCATAGTTTAAAATTTTAAAAAAAGTAGTATATACACATGGTAAATTTTCAGTGAGTTCAACTCACAACTCAAACAAAATCATATGTGTGTTCCTAAAGGACACCCATCCATGGAATAAGATGTTTCTATTTATAGAAATAATATGTATATTCATGTCTATAATTCATATAATTAAATCATCTAACCTGCAAAAAAAAAGAAAAGAAAAAAGAAAAGACCAGCCTTGGTGAGGATACTGGCTCCCAAGTAGACACCTGGTGGCAGACTCGTGTGTGTGTGTGTGTGTGTGTGTGTGTGTGTGTGTGTGTGTGTGTGTTTGGGAGGAGAGTAGCTGGACCTGGAAAGCACAATGTGGACAACTAGGGTCTGCAGACTGGCTTGAGAGCAACTAGAGAAAACCCCTCTGGGAACTCTCAAAAGCATCTGGTGCAGGAAGTCATTGCCGGGGGACAGAAGTCCCTATGTGCATGTCAGTAAAAAACAGCCCTTCTGATTATGTTTATGAACATGATTCCACTGACTTGCACAAGCTGGTAAAACACTGTTTTCTTGAATAGCAATCTACCATTACCCAAATATATTTGGCTGTATTACTGTCCCTTTTTTTTCTATGCATGTATTTAACTGCTATAAAACTCTATATGTAGTTTTGAAAGGGCTCTTCATTAATTCATTGATTCTAACATTTTTCTGGGACACCTAACTAGTGAGCTTGTGGCAGTTCTTCATATAGTTAAGATAACTGAAAGTAACTGATGACCGTTTCTCTGCTGTCACCCACTAGAGTAGGTAAACAAGTAAGCTTGGGTCTATGAAATTCATTTGTTAGGTGAACTTATGTGAGGCCAAAAACAGGCTTTCTGACCATATAGAAACAGAACAGTTGGTTTCCCTGGGGTCTGCCGTGCACCCGGTCCTCTGCTTGCCAGAAATGGGGCTCACACCTCCAGAGGTACAGTTCCAGAAGCCAGGTAACTCCAAGCAGGCGAAGACCCAGAAGGCCCCGGTCTCTGAGGCCAGGGCAGGATCAGGGAAGGATTCTTTAGACACCAAGAATGCAGAGTCTCTCAGCAGTTTGGGAAAGAGGGCCAGTCAGAGATGGGACACAGCTGCCACCGCTTGCAAACACCAGTCTTCTTGCCAGAGTCCCCTAAACATGCCATGCCATGGGTTTTCTTTCCCTGCCTCCTCCTCTCTCCTCTCCCACACACTATGTTCTTGCTCTTCTTCTACCTCTTTCTTTAAGTCACCAACTTGTGTTCCCTAAACAACTTAAGGCATAAAATGAGGTCACATTACTTTTACTACTCAAAGCTCACAACTTACATCCCATCTACAACAAAAATGATGTACTTTCCTTGCAGGGGTTCCTTTTTCTTCCTTTCTCTCCGTAAGTCCAAGCACCACAGGGAGTCTTACTCAGCCCATGACTGACCCTGATGACCACCATAGGGCTGTGGGGCTGTGGTTGTCTTCACATGAGGCTGTCTCTGGAGGCTGGTATCCAATGGATGCCCATCTGCTGTGTTGATGGTTCATGCACCATGGCTGGCCAGACTGAAAGTAGTGGCCACTCCTTGCCACTGCCGCCTGGGAGATGGCACATGCACAAACAGGCACACATATGCAGTAAGGTTTACACACAGACACAGAGAACTCAAAGGAGTCACTGAGTGTGCCAGCCAGAAGCCAGGAACAAACCTAACATGGAATACTACCCTATATATGTCTGTGGCAAAGGAGACACACCATCAACAAAAAACACATTTTACACACTTTGTAGTACATGCCAGGTGGTGAGATGTACCACAAAAGAAGGCTATTGTGTGGCAGGTGAAAAAAGTGAAAGGAATGGTTGCCAAAGGCCTCTCAGAGAGGGTGCCACTGAGAGATGGGATGCAGTTAGGTGCAGCTGGGCAATCCCTGCACACAGAGCTGACCAGAGAGAGGGGGCCACGTAGAGGCCCTGACAGGACGAGTACTTGGCAGCTGGAGGACCAGCAGGCAGGCTGGGCAGCTGCAGCAGTGTGTGGAGGGGAAGTATGTGTGTGTGTGTGGGGGGGGTGATTGCAAGGGTGGCCGGGAGCTGGGTCACATGAGACTCTCATGGCCAGGATACCCATGGCCTTCAGCTTTATTCTAAGTGAGTGATAGAGCCCTTGGAGCATTTGGAGCAGGAGAGCAAGCAATGAGAACTGCTTTCTGTTTTAACAGACTTTCTGAGCCTACATGGATAATTGACCAGAGACAGCAAGACTGTTGAAAAGGCAGCCAACTAGGAGACCACGAGAGGAATCTGGAGCCAGAATGTTCCTGTCTAAATTCCTGTTGTCTGGCACCAGGGCCTTTTTTTGAGAACAAGCTGGTCAGGCTCATGTCAGGGTCGAACATCTTGTTACACCAACAAAGGAAAACAAACATGGGAGCTCCAGGCTGGAGCATGGGGGCAGAGTTGCAAGAAGAGGCTCAAGACACATGTCTGCCCACTGCCCTAAGTAAGGCAAGGCTCAGACATGGGGTGCATGGTAATCAGGCCTTATTCTGGGAAAAAAACTTCCACTCTTCTTATACATAGAAAGACCTCAGTCTGGCAGCACATTCTAATCCCTTGCATAGTTTCATAAAAATGTAACATCTAAGATCCAGCTCAGACCAACTAAATCAGATTTTCAGAAGTGTACAGCGTATACATGGCATTAAATGATAGCTCAAAGCTAAGAATTCCCCTTAACTCACAGGGTAAGGCAGTAAGCAACAGTAATTTTTTTTAAGTTTTATTTTGAAATAATTTTTGACATAAGGAAAACTTGCAAAATTTCTGCATAGCTCTCAGGTAATTGAAATAGCTCCCCCTAGTGGTGAGATCTACATGGTGCAACTATCAAAACAGAAAATTGAAATTGGAACCCAACCCCTGACAATGGCTTTTTAGACGTTGTGTGGTATCACTGAGTTTCCCAAGTCCCTTCTAATCTGTTGTTTCCAGTCTCTCATTCATGCCCTTGACACTTTTGTCAGTTAACCCTGTAGGGTCACCTTCAGTGTGATTTTGTCTAATATTTCCTCATGGTTAGTTAAGAGTATGCATCTATGCAAGAATTCCACAGAAGCAATGTGTCATTCTTGGTGAATCTTATCAAGGAGTACGTCAGTCTGTTTTGTTACTGGTGATGATTACCTCAGCCACTGTTTCTCCTCTGAAAAATAGGTAATTAAGAACTATCTCAGAGATGATAATTTGAGATTATACGGATATCTTTTTTCTCTTCCTCTTAACAGCTTTGTTCCCACTCATTTTAGCAGCCATCGGTGAATCTTGCCTACAGAGTTATGACTGTAGAATTTACTTAATGTAGATTTCCATGAACCGCCCTTCTCTCTTCCTCATTAATTTATTATTTACATAAGAATGGAATCGTGGGTACTTATTATATGAGTTATAAAACAATGCTATCATTACTTATTTTGTCATCTACATTGTCCCAACTTTGGTCATTAGGAGTTCCTTCAGGATGACTCCTGTGTCCTTTCAGTACACTGCCATCTTTTCTTCCTTTCCAGCATTACGAGATATTCCAGATTTATCTGGCATTTTTTTTCTGGCTCAACTGTAGAGTCAACTACTTCTCCAAGGAACACTAGCTCCTTTTACTGGAGAATGGAACTTAGAAACCAAGACCTGTGTGCTCTTTGCTCCCGAATTCCCACTACTTCTATGCTCTCCCTGTGGACAGAGCTAGGACGGACACACACACACATCTGTAGTTCTGTGTCTATCAAAGTCACACATTGCTACTGGTATTTTTGATTCCAGTCCAGCACCATGGGGTTCATTTCCATCATCCCCTTTCTCATGTGTGACTTTACTCTTCTACAGTGATTGACCCCCTTGTCATTATCTATAATTTATTTACTTATTTGGTTCATGTTCATATATCCATAAGATAATGTTAGAATTATGAACCTATATCCCTATGAGTAACATAAACTAGCTAGTTTATAGTATTTATGTTCTTTGTCCTTGGTTTTATAGGAACTTGTTAAAAATAAAGTTACTGGGGTTAGTTCTTTTATCTTTTTCTCCAGTTCTAACAATGCTACTAACTATATTCCATGAAGGTTTCTCTTACATCCTCATTTTTAATTATTTGTCTATATTCAGGTTTATAGACTATTGCTGTAGTTTTAAGAGTCAGAGCTTTACAAAAAGATGTGCTCAGAAGTTACTCCTCTTTGTTCCTACCTCCATCCACATTCCCTCATCATATGACCCTGCTTAAAGCCATTGTCTTTAGGTCACCAGTCTCTTTAGTTACTATCCCATCCCTCCCTCTCATTGGTGATTTTATTAAAGCTCCTATGAGCCACCCCTTCTTCATTCCTCCCCACCATCACTTGTCTGAACAGTTTCTAGGGTCACACCTACACCTTTGAGAATGCTGTTCCTAAGCCCCACTTTCTTGCCTTGGTTCCCTTCTCAGTTCAGGTGTCTTCACCTGACAAAGCAACACTGCTTTGTCTACTTTACTTCCTTCAGATCTTCTACTATCCTTGAAGCTGAGCCTCTCACCTCTGGATGCCCAGTCCCTGCCACTTTTTTTTTTTTTTTTTGAGACTAGGTCTCACTATTGTTGCCCGTGGAACTACAGGCTCACGTTGCCCAGGGTACCACAGACTCAAGCAATCCCCAGCCTCAGCTTCCCAGGTAGCTGGGATTACAGGCGCGTACCACCATGCCCAGCTATTTTTTGGGGACTAGGTCTCGCTACATGCCCTCGGCAGGACTTGAACCACGATCCCTGGCCCCGGCCACAGCTTCCTAGGCTACCACCTACAGGCATGCGCCACCATGCCCGGGTCTCTGCCACTTTTGAGGAGGGGCCATGTCATTGCTTCTTCAGAGAATTGCTTCCCTCAACATCCAAATTCAACACTGCTTTGTCTACTTTACTTCCTTCAGCATGTCCATCCAGCAGTTATAGAGTCCCAGGCTAATTCCCCCAACTCATTCCTTTACTTCCAGGGCAACCAGCATTGCATTATTTGTATAAACTTTCCTGCTTTGTGCTTTTTACCATCACTTTGAGTCTATTCTCATCTCAGTACATGCATTTATATCCAACTCAATTTTCCTACCGATAAACAAGAGCCACTTTTTAAAATGTCTAAGTCTTACCAAGGGTCACTAGTGGCCCCTTGAAAAGTTGTCAGACTGAATAGGGGATCTGGTGCCACCTGGTGGATGCCATAAGCAAGGCCTTTTCTGCCTCCCAAATGGTAGCCTCAAATTCCTACCAGCACCCCAGCATCTTCCAACTATGGCATGCCATCTGTGCCTATCTTCCTTCTGTCAGACCTCCTTTAGGTGGGGAAAGGCAAGGAGAGCATATATGTATTGTCTTCTGTAATCAACCCATGAAAAATGGTCCTGAAATACTTGACCATGTTAAGTTTGGGGGCTCCCTGTGGAATCAATTAGCCAAATTCCAAGACTAATGAAAATCAGGTATAAAATCAAGGGTTGTATATATGAATATATGTATATGAGTATGATTATATGTACATATGTATATGAGTGAGGAGCCTGAAGTTAAATGGCTGTCTCTGAAGACCTTCCAGCTTCCTCTATATTGCATTTTCTCGGGTTATCACACCATTCTCTCTCTAAAGCCAAAGACATTTCTAAAACAAAACAAAACCCTCAGGATAATTCACTGCAGTTGCTTTACTTTATGAGTAATTATAATTACTTCCTTTTGTAGGACTTTGTATGCATTGTATTCTCTGTGATCCTTGAAATGTACTGAGATATCCGAGTGAGTACTGTTATCACAGCTTGTACATGGAGAAATTGAAGACAAGAGCGCTCTTATCCTGGATTTGTCCAATTAACAGAAAAGCCACATTGGGGCAGAGTACGGATCTCCTGATACTTGATCTACCCTTCTCTCTACTACATGAAAATCAGTGAAAATATTACAGATTTGTAGTTCTTTACATTTTATTTAAATGCTCAGCTTTGGCTACTACATAATATTTATATTTTATTTCATTTTCTTCAAAATAAAATGTGGGAAAAATTAAAATAATAAAATGTGGAAAAAATACAAATTAGTCAACATCTTAGCCCTAAAAACATCCTAGCTCTAAAAAAATATTTATCCTGATAAAGATATCAGGAAGTATATTTGCCCCCAAAGGGCAACAGCCATGTCTTACTCATTTCTATCCCCAGTGCACAGGATGATGTGTGGCACAAAGTAGCCTTTCAAAGCATGTAAATGATATGTGACAGCTATCTATATCTGCTGACATTGTCTTATCTATGGAGTACCCTTGCTATAAGAAAAATAGTACTTGAACCTAAAACTTAGAACATCAGAGATGATGAGGAACATCATCTAGCCCCATCCTGGCAAATAAGGGTATAGTCTCTACAAATTAGGCAAATTAGTTTCCTTGCCCTCCATTAAATAGGAGGAAATAATATTAACTTCTTTTTATTGTGGCTGTGGCTTTTTATTTTACAGTGCATGATAAGAATACAAGAGATAGTAGCGTAATTAGGATCTCAACATCTACTTGTTGAGGGAGTAAAGTTGAGGCCTTTCCTAACACCCATCTTCCTCAGTTCCCCTGCCGCAATCCATTCATTTGTCTGTTATTCTCCAATAACTAACTTGAGATCAGGCATGAAAGAGAACTTTCCAGATAGTGAGGTTGATGAAGCATTACATGAAACAACATTAAGACTGTCTTCAAGCAAGATCATGAAAATGTTTAAAGGGTTAGTAGTTGGGAATGTAGGCCTCTTGGAAACTGGGGCAATGAATGGAAAGTAGATTTGAAGCTTGTTCATGTTCTTTCAAAGATGTGGATTTGAAGCTTGCTCATGTTCTTTCAAAGATGTGGACGGGGTTATCTCAGGCCTCTGTGCAAAGCTTGGAGCCTTGCCCTTCATCATACCACACACATTTGTTCTTTTTCCACTAGATGGCAACAAAGAGTGAGGTTCCTGCTTTGAAGGCAAGAAGACCTACCTTTCCTAAGATAGAGAGAGACCTTTATCCAGGAGCAGGAAGGCAGTCTGTCACTTACCTGAGAGGTGCAAGGCCCACCACACCCTCCCCTCCTTCTCACAGTGAATTGATCAGAGCAAACAAGCTCCTTATGTTACGGCAAACCCAAGACAAAGGGATGACCTAGTTTGAGTCCTGACATACGAATTTTAAGAATCCAGAAAAGACCCAGAAGCAGATACACAGAGAAAAACAAGGAAAAATATTTTTTAATATTTATTTACATAAGGAGTGAGAAAAAGAAGAGAAGGAGAAAACTTACTGTTTGGCATGTGGCCAGATACTATCTGTCCTACCCACAGAAGGAGTCAGCTGAGCAGAGACCAGGGTGCAATGGGAAACCAGGAAGTGGGGAGAAAGGGGTGGGGGAGATGGAGGGTGGGGAGAAAGGTGAGGGATAGCAAGGGAGGGAGAGGGAGAGAGAGACCCACATGTGTTCTGTCTGTCTTTTTTTATTTAATTTTTTTACATTGTTGTTCATTTTTATTTAGTAATTGGTTTCTCCCCTCAGGTGCATTCCCCTTGTGAACCTTAAAGACAGAGTACTATGTTTATTGCAGTTGTATATACAATAGCCAAGACAGAAACAACCTAAGTGTGCTGAAACAGGTGAATGGATCAAGAAGATATGGTTCATATACACAGTAGAACATTACTCAGCTGTCAAAAATGACTCATGCCATTTGCAGTAATATGGATGGAGCTGGAAAGGATAAAACTAAGTGAAATAAGTCAGAAGGAAAAAGACAAAGATCAGATGGTTTCACTTATATGTGAAATACAGAAAAACTAAATAAAAGGTTAGGGAAAAAAAAAAAAAAAGAAAGAAAACCTTGCAAGCTGACCATAGATGTGAGGCACACAGCAGAGAAGGAAATAGAAGAGGGTTTAAAATAGGAGTGAGAAGAGCCAAGGGACAGTGAAGATGGATCACAGGTGCTATGGTGGTGGGGAAACTATGGTGACTACACCTGAGGGGAGAAATAAAATGCTGACCAAAAATAAACAGTACTTACTTGTAAGAAAATAAATAAATTTAATTTTTTAAATCAGAAACGAGATGGATGCCCACTGCCCTAGTTCTGTTGTCAACATAGTGTTAGAAGTTAGAGTAATTAGAGAAATATACTGTCCAAACTGGGAAGCAAGAATTAAAATCATCTCTGTTTCCAGATGATATAATCTTTGTTATAGATGACCATAAAGTTGCTGAAAGCATGCATGAACATGCACATACATACACCTGTTAGAACTAATCCATCAATTCAGCAAATAGCAAGACATAAATCCAACACACAAAAGGCATTGCTATACATTAAGCTCATGCTTCCTCCTACCCTAAAAATAGGCAATTCATTAATATCATCTAATACACAATCCATATTCAGATTTCCCCAGGTATCTCAAAGGTGTCCTGTTTTACTAAACTAACTGCTGATTCAGGAATCCAACAGAAATGCACAAATTGCATTTAACTGCTATGTCTTTCAAGTCTCCAAGTCTCCTTTTTTCCTCCTTGTTTTTATGCAACTGACTTGCCATCTCATTTGCCCTGTAGAATATCTCACATTCTGAACCTGGTTGAGGTCATATATTAAAACATGTTATAGCACCACTTACAAAGTTGGAGCTTCAGAACCAGAACAGATCTGAATACTCAGCATTGTCCTTGGCACTAAACATACATAGGATTCACTGAACTCCCACCATAACTCTAGGAGGTAGGAAATATTTTCATCCCCATTTTATAGAAAAGGGTAGGAAGACAGGCATCACACAACAAGGGTGGGGGTAAGGCTTAACCCTCATTCTGCATCCAACATCCATTGCCAGATTTACATGTGATCACTGAAGTCCTTTGTGACAGGCAGGGTACCTAGCAAAGCTAAGATTACAGGACACTCCAAGTACTATTCAGGGGCAAGTGACTTGAAATGCACCACCCTCCCCCCACATACACACACATCATACTCACATACACACCATGTTAGGCAAATGAATATCTATCTTCTAAGTTTAGAATTCCCTTGAGGTAAATATTGTCTTCACTTTAGAAATGAAGAAACTGAGATGCAAAGAGGAGATATCCTTTACCCTACCTCCTGTGGAAGGTCTCTCCCAGAGCTACAGTCTCCATAAGCACTGATTATCCTAGGTTGCAGGACTGATGCAATTATGGGGGGAATCCACACTGGGGCAGGGTTCTTTCTTATGTCAGGGTCCTCTCTCTGCCTGACAAGGAACTGGTGGATCAAGCCTGATACAGAATTGAAATTTACATACAAAGAGTTAGCTAGGAATCAGGTTTGGACCTACTGTAGTAAATTCTTTCATGATCCAGAGTGCTCTCATATACAAAGAGAGCTGAATAGGTGGCTTGTCTGGAGACAGAAAGATCTGAAAATTAATAACCTTCCCAACCCCACCCTAATGCTCCCCTTTCCTTACACACTCACCTTTATGCCCTGGAGGAAAACCCACCTTCCCTTGTTCACCTAGGATTCTAGTGGAAGAGAAAGCCAAATATAGACACCAGCCTCAAGGAAGAAGTGGCAAAACCTGTTACAGGACCACTGAAACCTGGATTTTATTTGTGTTATCGGATTGACCTGGTCATTGTTTGTTATTTGTTATATAGTCAACTGGGATATGCTTTCTCTCTTGGTAACTGGGAAAGAGGGGCTAAATGTGAGAACAGATAAAGTACTTTAAGTGGGTACTTTAAGTCCTGAAAAGGAGCTAGAAAACCTCCAAGTCCAGCCAATATCCTGCGTACAAACCTCAACCAGTCAATACCCTGTTTCCCCTCTACCCACTCAGGTGATGCACCCCATAAAACCAAGACTCCTCTAATTCTCAACTCCTGAATGTGGCTCAGGGGAGTTGGTGCTCCTTCTCTGTATTGTGATCCACAATAAATGCGCTTTGCTTGAAGCCAGCTATAGGCTTTTTAAAAATATATGTGGGGTTAATTGGTGGAAGCCAGGGATCCTTCAGAATCAGTAACAGATCCATTAATTAGATTTGTTTGAAGGCAAGAGCCACAATAGGAAATGAATACTATTCTCTTCCCCATACTGGATATATACAGACTAGGCACCCTGCTCAAGTTAAATGCCTCAGTTTCCTCATCCATAAAATAGGGATAATCTACATAAGAACAAGCTACTTCAGGCATCTTAAGACTTTTTCTGTGAACACCAAGTTAATATTTTAGGTTTTCTTGTCCAGATTGTCTCTGTTCTCGCTCAACTCTGCCCTTCTGGACGAAAGCATCATAGGTAGTAAACCTCTGTGCACAGCTGTGCTCCAATAAAGTTTTATTTATAAAAGCTGGGCTACCAACACAGGTGAGACAATCCGCAACCTACTCAGAGCTGGGAAGGAAGGTGATAGATGTGATGCTGCGCAATGGTCTGTAGAATGTAGGGATGGGGGGGGGGGGCAGTGTGGGAGCATTAAATATGGTAATAAAAATAAAGCGTCCCCGCCCGAAAAGAGGCTTTCAAACTGCAAAGTACACAAACTCGGGAGTCAGGCAGACATAAGCTCCGATCGGGTTTGTACAACAGGCCGCCTCTTCACCCACGCAGGACCGTCGTTTTCCGAAAGGCTACAAGGGATAACCAAGACAATCTTTCATGAGCAGAATTAAAACGCTAACGCGCGTTGGACCTACCACTACAGGAGGCGTCGCAGGTTGCCGAGCTGCTCAAGGTGCTTCGTTGGGGTGGAGCTAGGAGCGCGGGTCCCGGCAGCCAGCAGGCCCCGCCTCCTAAGCCGGGGCCTCCGAGTCGGGCTCCGCCCCGCGTAGCCCCGCCCCCAGGGCCCGGGCCGGCGTGCTTTGCGCCCGGTCCCGCCCCGCGCACGTGTCGCAGCGTCCGTAGCGGTGTCGGCTGCGGCGGAAGAGGTGAGCGAGCTCTTTGGTGGGTGTGTGGTTCCGGGTACTCGGCTCCTTCCCCACGTTACCTCCTCGCCGTGGGTTCGAGCAGCTGGGCGTTGCTTCGGAACCTGGGGTGACAGCAGAGCGGGGGTCGCTCGCTGAGGGTCCTGCAACTCTCCTGCCCCAGCAGTCCTCGGAATCGCGGGGCACCGCCTGCGAGGTGGACCGGGAGGGCAGCCTTGACCCTGGGGAGCCTTGGGACCTCGACTGGGACCTTTTCTCTTCTAGCCTGTTTCCTCTTTGAAAAAAGGGTCCAAGAGATGCGATTCTTTAGGAGATCTTTGTCTAAAATAGACTAAGCAGCACCGTACGTTCCTGTTCATCACACTTTGACAGGAAGACAGTAAGCTTCAAGCAGAGTTAAATACTTGCGACATTTGTATGACAGTGTCATACAAAATAACCATTTGTATGATATTGGCATAGCTGTGAAGTGTAATAGTATGAAATAATAGGTTTTGGGGATGTGTTAAAATACACCCTTGGAAGGAAGGAGGTGAGAAGTGATGAAACATGACTGACCTGAGTTGATGATTGAGGATGGCTTATATGCACTGTATATACATTTGTAATTTAGCATTAAATTTTTTCTAATATGAGACGTTTGCTGTGGATGCCCGACTTCCTGTGTTCAAATACTCTGCCTTTTGTCTGCTAGAGCTACCAAGAAAAGTTAAATGAGTGTTTATTTTCTCACAGTTCTAGAAGCTAAACGTCAAGAGCAAGGTGTCTGCTGGGCAGGTTTCTTCTAAGACTTCTCTCAGTACATAACCTTCTCACACACACACACACTGTGTGTGTGTCTGAGCTCTCACATGTATACTGTCACTTTGATTAGGACTCATCCCAATGACCTTTTGATTCAATCACTCCTTTTAGACCCTGTTTCTAAATGCAGTCACATTCTGAGGCATTCAAACTTAGGACTTGGACATGAATTTCACGGGGGATACTGTTCAACTGGTTACACTGCCACTTTACAAGTTTTGACTTTTGACTAAATATGTGATAAGTACTGAGAAAGGCGACTGGGTACTAGGTGCTTTGCCGAGCTATGGGAATAAAAGTTATGATTACAAGCCATTATGATAAGGACTGTCGGCCAGACATGAATTTTAATGTGTGTTCATTCATTTACACATCAGAGCCATCCTGCTAGTGTCCATTGGCAGATAGAGAAGGTCTACAAAGGTGGAGTTGGAATTGAATTTAGGCCCTAGAGCTCATAGTCTTAAATGCGGTGCTGTATTGTTTCAGTTAAAAAAGAATAGGGTACAGAGAAGAGGAGGGGCTGTGTGAGATGTCAGTCTGCAAGCAGGCCCAGGGAACTAATAGCTGACTTTTCTTTTTCTTGGTCCAGGTTTACCGCAGTGGCAGCAGCCATGGCTGGTCCCCTGTGGAGGTTTGCAGCCTTTGTGCAGAGACACAGGACAGGCCTATTAGTGACTTCCTGTGCAAGCCTGTTTGGGGCTCAAATTTCATACCACCTCTTCCCAGATCCTGTGGTCCAATGGCTGTACCAGTACTGGCCACAGGGACAGCCTGCCTCACTGTCCCCAGAGCTGCAGAAGCTTTTGCAAGAAGTGCTTCAGGACATGAGTGTCCCCTCGAGCCATAGCTATAAGGCCTTCACCACCTTCACCTTCCATCCTGTGAGTGCCGGCTTCCCGAGACTTTCTACTGGGGCAGTGATGGGCATCCCTGCCAGCTTCTTAGGTGGCCCAGTGATCAGTATTGATCATCCTGTGATTGTCCATGGGCACAAAGTGGACTGGCAGAGCCCAGCAGGTGTCAGACTGAGAGATGCCTTGATTCTGTCCCATGATGCCCAGAAATTTGCCTTGGCCAGGGAAGTGGTATACCTGGAGAGCAGTGCAGCTCTTTTGCAGGCCCTACCTGCCCCAGCTTCCCTGGCAGGAACTTGGGCACTGAGTGTGGGCGCCAAGCATGCCATGGGGCTCTATGGAGGCCCTATGAACTTACGGGCTGCCTTCAACTTAGTGTCAATAGTGGCAGGCTTTGTTGTCTATGCCTTCTCCACAGACTCGCTCACTCATGCCCTGGAAGCCTGGCTGGACCGCCGTACGGCTTCCCTTTCTGCAGCCCATGCCCGGGGTGGAGTGGAGTTCTATGAGAAAGTTCTGTCTGGGAACCTTGCCCTGCGCAGTCTTTTGGGCAAGCAAGGTGAGAAGTTATATACCCCCAGTGGCAACATCATTCCCAGACACTGGTTCCGCATCAAACATTTGCCCTACACAACTCGCCGGGACTCTGTGCTACAGATGTGGAAGGCAACACTCAACCCAGGTCATTCTTGAGGGTTCATCTCAAAGACACTTGCAGCTGGTGCAGGATCATCCTGCTCTCAGGGAGCTTTCCATGCTTCTGCGCCCACAGCCCAGTGTTGAGAAAAGCATGGACTTTAAGCAGCCTAGATTCTACTCCACCCCACTGCATTTGAGCTCAGTGACACTGAGCCAGTCCCTTTATGTATCTGAGCCTTGGTTTCCCCAGATTTAAAAATGGGGATGTTGTAAACTACCTGAACAGAATTGTAAGGTTGTGAACAATTGTGAGGTTGCAAGCAAATGGTCCCAGCAGAGAGGGCTTGCCATAAATAAAAAGAACTTTCTTCCTTGGTCTTTGAATTCCTGTGGACTATAGGAGTCATGCATCATCACCACACCAGAGGTGTTTGCAGAATGCGAACACCACTACAGCAAAGGCCCACCCCATGGTCTGAGAAGTAGTCAAATCCTAGTTTCCTCTTACTGTAGTACAGATGAGGAACTTTGAGAGGCCAAGATGAGAAATTCGTGTGGGCCTGCAAGGCAGGGAAATGTGAGCTTGAAATGGGACTTCAAGCTCAGTGTATCAGTGTACATGGCATGCTGCAGGAGGACTGGACAGCGGACAAGGGGCATTGGAGCCCCAGGACCTACAAGAAGATTTTCATGAAACCTGACAAAACTTGTACTGTTACATACTTCCTGGCAGGAACTGTCACCAAAGGAAAAGAAGAATCAGTCCACAGAAACACTGAGGTCCTGCAGGCAGGAGCCCACTGTTTAGACTCCAGGGGACATGGTATGACTGGGACTTGGGGAGGAGGCAGTAAGTGGGACATGGGAGGTGGTGATCAGGGCCAACTTGACTTACAGGAGCAGTGAGAACACGGGTAGAGGTGGGCCATGGACCAGGCCTGGTATCATACCGCGGATTCAGGGGAAAGCTGCTGTCCTTGAAAAGCTTGTTTCCCCACAGATCTCTCATGACAGACAAACAGACCCCATATTGATCCTTTGGTAGGAGACCCCAGCAGGGAACTGAGGACATTTGTGATCAGCAAGCTGGGTTGGTTTGGCCATTCATATAGTTTTCTTGGAGATTATTTTTCCCCTGGAAGAGGTAAGAATTCAGGTCAAGTGTCATTGTAACTCAGGGGTATGGAATTAAACCATACCTACCTAGAGGAGGTTCTTAAGCTATGACAGACACAGCCCTGACCCCCTAAAGAATTTTAGTAAGGCAGAATAGGGAGACCATATGAATTATTGTGGTCCTATTCAGTTCTCCCAATTTGGGTTCTTTTCCAAGGACAGGGCTTGGTCCCTATCTCCAAGTGCTGATTTAAATGGGGATACCAGGATATTCCTGGGTCACTTTCTGTGGGGTGCAGATTACTACTCAGAGAACCAGGCTACAAATGCACATACTTGTAAACACAACCAGAATCTGAGTGGGGCTTCCAGAGTAACAACACTAGCATTGGCTCTGCCCACCCCTGACCATAGCAGACTCTACTACCTCTGTCTCCTATCCCTGTCTCTGCCCATGACTCAGGCCCCCTTGCATAGAACTTCACATACACAGAACCTGGGTCGCCATGTGTGCCTCTATCCTAGGTCCTAAATAGATGTGAGGGTCCTTACCCAACAAGGTTTCTTACCACATCCCTACTGTAATGTTTCTGGAGTTTTTATTGTGCACCAGATCCTATGTTAGTTTCTTAGAGGCATTTTTTAAATTTCTCCCCAAGTTGGGACATGCAGTTATTAATATTTTGATTTTATAGGCAAGGAAATAGTACAGAAAGATGAAGAAATTAGCTCCAAATCTTAAAGCTTTTTAAGTGGCAGGACCAGGATTTGAAGCCAGCAACCTGGATCCAGATCCCATTCTCAAAATACTACGTTTATATTGACCCAGTTCTGAGGCTTGTAGTACAGGGCCAGTGTGCACTGAAGACTCTTTAGCCTTTTCCCCCTGCTGGTTAGAGGTGACCTTACAGTCTTACCTTCAGGAAATAGATGCCCTCTTAGCAATGCCTTCTGGAGCCTCCAGAGGAGACCCGTTTAGCCAATTGAAAATGGACACCTAGTCTACCAGATTTAGTGCTGAGGTTGAAATAGGATTGAAGGACAATGTTAAGAGTCCTGGGAGGCCCCAGCTGAGGACAAGGAAGATTTAGTAGGCCAAAAGAGAACACAAACCATGTAATTTGGGGTTGAAATCTGGTCCTGCCACTTTGCAGAGTAACTTCAAAGCAGTGATATCATCCTGAGTTTACTATCTGTGAAATGGGGATTTTAATAGGAATCTTATAGTATTGTTTTGACAATAAAAGTAAAGTAAAATTTGCAAAATGTAAAACCCAATGAGGGCATAGTAAGTTTTATTTTTCTTTATTAATCATTTTATTGTTGACATATATGTATATATGTGTATCTATATATATTACATCTATATCTGCATATTGCATTCCCCAGGGTTCTCCCTCCACCTTATCACCTATGAACCTTCATCTTGATCTTCATATTAATTTTTAAAAGGAGACTGAGTTCCTAAATGTTAACTTTAAAGTGTATAGTAGCACAGTGTTCTGGTCTTAGGGTGCTACCCACATCTCAGCATTCCTTGAGACTGGAATCCTTTCAGAGAACTCAATGATGCCTAATATAGGTCTTTCAAAACCCTAGTGTGGGTATTTCTTTTGGAAGACATCTTTTGAAAAATTACTTGGTACCAACTGGGAGCAGGTGCCTGTACAAGGAAATACTGGCTGGGAAAGAGGGCATTCAGATAAGCGATACAGCCTTTTGCACCTGTCACACTGGTAATTTTTAAGCACTAAAACATTCAGTGGTAATGAGGTTATGATAAAATTGATATAAACTTTGTGCTTTTGGTGACACTTGTCATTTGTTTGGAGACATTTCCATGATGACCCAATGATCCCACTGCTTATCTCATTGGCCTTTGTGTCCTCACTCTCCTGATTTCAGAACAATAAAAACCACCTCATTGAGGGTTTTCTGCCACTTCTGTAATTCAGTTACAAAGGTTGTGATTTGTATCTTCTCAGATGCATGCTTTGATGACACAAGTTGTCATCAACTTGGAGAAGCCTACGGGGCAAGGAACTAGGGGGGCCTCAGACAAAAAACTGGTTTACCACTGAGGCCTTCAGTCCAACAGCCCATGAGGATAACCCTATGAACCTGGAAGAGATCCTTCCCCAGTTGAGCTTTCAGATGAGCCTGTGATCTCAGGTGACACTTCTGTAGGCTCCAGCCTGAGGAGCTTGAGGCAGAGGATGCAGCTCATTTGTGCTTGGATCCTTGATCCACAGAAGCATTGAGACAATAAACATGGATTAAACCACTTTTTTCTGGTATTTCTTTGTGAAGCCATAATTTAACTGATACATATTGTTGACAGTAATTTTAGTGAGAAATTTGGCAAAACTTGGTTAGAATCATAAAACTGTCCTTTGACCCAGTTATTTCAAACCAAGAAATCTGTCCTAGAACTGTTACCCAACAGAAACCACCAGTATTCCCAAAGATACACAGAAGAGTATTATAATTTTTTTAAAAATAGAAGTAGTGGAATGTAGAGTAGCAGCGACTTGGGAGATTTTGGTACATCATTTGTTGGATTTTGTTTAAATTATAAAAAGTATAATTGGAAAGACTATCATAGAAATACGTATCAAACTGCATCAAATATTGGTTGTAAATATCTATTTTATTTATTTGTTTGTTTGTTTGTTTATTTTGCCTGGGGAACCCCAGGTTGCCCAGGGTACCACAGACTCAAGCAATCCCCAGCCTCAGCTTCCCAGGTACCTGGGATTACAGGCATGCGCCACCACACATAGCTATTTTTTGGGACTAAGGTCTCCTATGTTGCCCTGGGCAGGTCTCAACCTGCAGACTCAAGTGATTCCTAGTCCTGGCCTCACTCCGTAGGCTGCGATTAAAGGCATGCACCACCATGCCTGGCCCTCAATTATTTTTAAAATCTGAGATATAGCTCAATAATGGTGATTGCAATAATGTAAATATGGTAGTCTGAAATAAAATTCATGCAGTGACAATAACTGTTAAGGTAGAATTTTGAATGACTTTATTCTAAGTATAAGGACTTAGCACTATATGTATTGATATACATATATATGAAGGCACATTTAATGCCTTTCCCTGCATTAAGGTGACAGATCCTGGCATAAGTGTTTTGGCCCTGCATCCCTGGGGTGTGGCCAACATTCTGTCGGTTACTGTGCATTCATGAAAATGTGCAGCTCAGATCTGCTGTGGGGTGCAGAATTGACAGACAGTCCCAGCTGTTGTTTCTCTAGATCCACCACCACACTGAGGCCTTGTCTCCCCTGCTGCTTGCAGCCAATCACTGATCATGAGGGGAGTACTAACACAGGCCCATGTGGGTGAGTGCAGAACTTCTCCAGGCATGACTGCAGCCTTGTGATCTTGGCACAGTGACCAGACTGCCCAGTGACCTTGGCAGATCTTTCTTTCAATTTTATTGAAATACCATTGTTTTACATCATTGTTAGTAATTTGGATACAGCATTTCCCCCCCACCCCCCCATCTGTTGTAGTCATCGTCTGGTGCAGTCATCCACCACTAAAACATCCCTAGTCCTCTGCAATATACTCCTGTGAACTCTCCCCACCTGCCCTGGATGCTTCAGTTTCAGCTTTTAAGGGTTGGTAAGTTTAAAAGTTTATCTTCAACCCTTTGGTTTCTCTGTATTCCACATATAAGTGATACCATCTGGTATTTATCTTTCTCCTTCTGGATTATTTCACTTAGTATTTTTCCTCCAACTCAATTTCATGTTGCCCCAAATAGCATGACTTTGTCTTTTTTGATTGCTGAATAATATTCCTACATGCACATGTGTACACACACACGTGTATGTGCCACATTTGCTCCGTCCACTCACCTGTTTTGGAGCATTTATGTTGTTTCCATAACTTGGCTATTATAGATAGTACTTCAATAAATACAGCAGTGAGAGTCTCCTTTCAAATTAGTGTTTCTGTATTCTAAGTGCATACTTTGAATTGCTAGGTCATATGATAGATCCATTTTTGATATTTTGAGAAGTTTCCACACCACTTTCCACAGAAACTGGGCCATAGAGACCAGTCTAAATTCCTACCAATAGCATAAGAGGGTTCCTTTTTCTCCACATCCTTGCCAGTACTGGTTTCTGGTCTTTTTTTATATGGGCTATTATCACAGGTGTGAGGCAGTGTCTTGTGGTTTTGACTTGTATTTCCCTGACAATGTATGATGATGAACAATTTTTCATGTGCCTGTTGGCTATATGTATGTCTTCCTTGGAAAAGTGTCTGTTTTTGCTCTTCTGGCAGATCTTTCTTAGAACTTCTCTGAAATCAGAGACCCTACTTACACTATCCACCTTCCTTCCTACTCTCCTTCACAGGTATCAGATCTACATCTTGGTATGAAGACTTACCTCCACCTCCTCCCCTTTTATTCTTTGCAAGCATTTCCTCTAGTACATCTCTTACTCATGTGACCCTGTCTTAGAATCTGTTTCTCAAGAGACCTGAATTAACACAAGTACAGTGTGGGACCCTGGGGACATACTCCTGTCCCCATGGAGCTTGCAGATCTGCAATTTATTTGACAAGTAAACTGTTAGTGATGACACAATGACATCAGTGCAGTGAGAGTGCAAGGGACAGATTAGTGTGTAGGCACAGGGCAGGTACACCTCACTCAGGTTGAAATGGAGATGGACAGGAATCCTTCCCCAAAGAGGGAAACCTTTGCTGAAGCTCTAAGTGTGAGAGAAGTTAATGCTAATATCAAATACATATATGACTCTGAATTACCAAACCCTTTACACATTCATGTAATCCCCACCACAGACCTATTATCTGTTTTATGAATGGGAAGATCAAGGCATTGAGACGAAGTGGCTTCACCCAGTCATTGCTAGACCGGGGTTCTGAGTCCAGGGAGTCTGACTTTGGCATTTGTGCTTTTAGCCATTATACCATGTCAGCTGGGAGAAACAGGTTGTGGGAACAACCTGTAAAAAAGGCACAAACAAGCCCGTTTGTGTGAGTTTTGTGTCAGTCCACGTCCAACCTGGAGACTGAAACTGCATGGTAGCTTGGAGAGTGAAGGTTAAATATGAAGAATTATTGTTCTGCAAGGAATTATCATGACAACAGGAATTGAAGTGATGTGAAGAGAACTCACAGATAAGTGAAGAGCAGCTAGCAGGAGCAGTCGCTGTGTCCACCCAGAGTCAGACCTGACTGGAGAGGGGGTCTCTGTGACTGACTGACTCAGGTGTGACTCTGGCAGGACTGGCTAGAAGTCCACCCTTTGGGGTAACGGAAGCCATCCCTGACAGGTGCCCCCACCTCAGAACTCAATGAAAAGCCCTACAGGGGTGCTAAGGAAGCAGCTCATGGGGATGGTCTCAGCATAGTGCTCTGCTGCAAAGCCACCAAAGGGGTACCCAGGGTGGCTGCAGTGCAGGAACCAGACACTGCTCTCTGCTCTCTGGATGCTGCTCTCTGGAGGCACCTACTGCTGGGGCCAGAGAGAATAGTAAATGCTGGGGCCAGAGAGAATAGATGACCCCCACATGTGTCATCGCCCACCTCTACCATACCCTTCACTTACTTCATAGGATGGTGGCAGGAACAGGTTGCCACTTCAACATCATGGAAGAATGCGGTATACCAAGCTGGGGTCCTGGGCTGAAGGAACAAAATATGGAGCCAGAGCCCATGTGGAAGAGGGAGGGCCTGGACATCCAGGCCCACAGGAACTGCGATGCCATTGCTTTTTAATCAGACCCTCTATAGACATTACTGTTGTTGCCCCACAAGATCTGCCCAAGTCTACGCTTCGACACTGACCAGCTAGCTGGGTCTGAACAGCTCACCGTGTGGCTTTACTGCCTGTGATCACACAGCAGTCAGGTAGATCTGTTTATCTGCTCACTGGTTCAGTTTCCCAAGATCTCAAATCAATGTCAATGTTGAATTTTCCCTGCATTAGTCACCTGGGAAAAGAACAGGTCGCAGCTCCTTTTCTGGACAGAAGGACTCTGTCCTCAGCCCCTGAAGAGCTGGGCTCCTTCTGAGCTGAACACAGCAGAGGAGCAGCACTTTCTGATTCTGCAGCTTCTGGGCAGCCCTGCAGATCCCAAACATGCATGTTTTGGTCTATTTGCTGAGGCAGGAAAAGATGGACTCAGAATCTTGGAGACTGAGATCCATGGGGGGGGCCTTGGGTAAATCTGTGGGTGCTTCATCAGGCAAATTTGGCCTCAGAGCCAGACCACTCTGCTTCTGCAATCTGCTACTCTGGGCATGTGACTTCCCTTCCCCGTACCCCAGTTTTCCCCTCTGTGAATGGAGCAATAGCAGTATGCTCCCCAACCCCCCCCCAGGATGGTTTTAAGAATTTAGTAAGTGGATGTTTTTAAAAGCTGTCAAGTGCCTCTGAGTTAAAGGTGAGGGAGTTGGTGTGATTTTCCTTGCTGCATGGTTGTTGGGAAGTAGCTCTGTGTACAGTTTTGGAAAATTCAGGTGACTGAAGTAAGTGAGGGTGGACAGGACTACCCTATACCACCTTATCCAAGCCCCCAATTGTGGTTTGACTGTCTTGCCAGCCAGGGATGTCTCTGAGGGTAGCAACAGGGCCATCCCCACAAGGAGTTTTCAGAACTTCACAGTTGGTGTCAGAGCATGAGAGAGGAGAGCAGGCAGAACCCAAAGGAGCCCACAGAGGACATGCTGCAAGGCTTCTAAACTGCAGGCTGTGCCTTTGGATAAGGTGCCTTCAATGGGACTCTCAGCACCTTCTCACCTGACCCCAGCAACTGCTCAGGCCCGGACCTCTAGCAGAGTTACTGTGCTTTGCTGTTCCCTGAAGAGGAAAAATATCTTGGCCTTAAGAGCTCGGCACACCCCTGAAGAGACTAAGTTCCCAGGCTACAGAAAGATAAGCTCCCCGACCATGGCCTTGGCCTGTGGGGTCTCCATCTTCTGACTCTAGACCCATCACTTCCTCCAGCACCTAACTCATTCGACCCATTTTGGATCCAGCACCTAAGTGCTCCCTGTGCCAAATAACTGTCAACAGGAGCCATCTGTTGCCCGAGCCAGTGGCAGCTGTTGCAAAAATGCTCACATACTGAATCCGTTCTATTTTGCCTCATGATAAGATCTTCAGTTGAGCAAGGGAAGATTTGCTAAATTACTCAGTAGTTACATTAACCTAAGGAAGCCAGAACTGATAGCCCACAGGGAGGGCAAAGAGCCTAAAGACATCTAATGAGGCCCAGAAAGCAGGAGGCCTTCAGTTCAAGGAGGAAGCTGAGGAGGTGTTGTAGCTACAGGTTCCTGGTGCCTCCCAAAACAGCAGGCCCACGTCCCCCTGGCAAGTTGGCACTAGACTGACCGTCAGTAAAGGTGGCAAGTTGGCTTATGGTGCTCCCCGAGGTAGCAGGGCTCTCCTACTCCCCAGTCTTCTTCATTCCCTGCCCTTTTCTGCCCAGTCCCATGTGGAACACCCCCCTGGAACAGCATTACAGCTCCCATGTGGGGATCAGCTGCTCTGTGCCAGGCTGTTTCCTCACATTTTTTCATATAATCAGCACCTTTAAGGGGCAGGTATTAGTTCCTTGATCCAGCCTAGTGGCTGCTGTTGAGAGGTTCTGTAACTCACCCATTGGATACAAAGCTGTTATAGGTGGGGCCAGATGGGACCCTGGAACCTTTAGGCACAGTCTGTGTTGTCTTCTCTATCACTATGAAGCCTCATTGGGGAAACAAGGATCACCCAGAGTTTCTACAACTGGGGCAGCACCCTTTTGTGAAATTGGTAGGCCTTCTGCAGACCCCTTCCTGGTAAATGGGTTTGAAGCAACAGCACATGAAATGCCCAGGAACCCCTCCTGCAGCTTCTGTCGCCTAGTCACTGCTGAGTTATATGGGAAAGATGATACTGAACTGAGGTCCTCCTTCTGAAAATCAGGCTCTTCATAAAGCTTTTAAGGAAGGGAAGATGGAGATAAGCTTTCGGGAATAGAAGCACCCAGGGCAGCCAGGCACAGTGGCACGTGCCCGTAAGCTTCAGCCTATGAAGCAGCTGGGCCTAGCGAATCACAGTTTGAGTCCCACTCAGGGCAACACAGCGAGATCTAGTCCCAAAAATAGCTGGGCGTGGTGGCACATTCCTGTAATCCCAGCTACCTGGAAAGCTGAGGCTGGGGATTGCTTGAGTCTGTGGTACCCTGGGCAACTTGAGCCTGCGGTTCCACAGGCAAAAAGAGTGAGACCTAGTCTCAAAAAAAAAAAAAAAAAAGAAGCACCTAGGGCACTTGTTAAGTGCCCCTGGCCCATCTGCCAACTACAAAATTAGACCATCTGTGGCAAGAGCAGGAAAGCTGCACTGTTCACAGGATTCTCCTTTAGGGGCTTTGTGTGTACAGGGAGTTTGAGAATCTTTTCTGCTTTTAGATAAACCAGCGTATATGTTGATGTTCTTTGAACTTTGAGAAGTGGAGCTTCTCAAATTCTTGCAGCCCCTTCTGAAGGAAAAGACCTTGGGACAAAGGTCTGCTGTAGATGTGCACATCACAGCCCTGTGACCTTCACCCACCAGTGGGAGCCATGGAGGACACACACACACTCATTCAGACTCACTACCTGCCACATAATACATCCCACAAATGCCATACTCAAACTCATCACATACCGCATAAACACAGACACATGTTACCTCCTCCATCTACCACACACACACACACACATATATATACACATATCCATACCACACTCATACCATGTACCCCATACACCAGGAAACATAGACATGCCCATATATCATATGGACAACACCACACACAAATACATACACAAAAAACAGTCTCCATAGTCAAACCATCACACACTACCTCCTGCTATACACACAAACACACACCATAACCATACCCACCCCATACCTCCACACATACCCCCCACACACAAACACACACCATACCCATACACAAACACACACCATACCCATACACAAACACACACCATACCCATACCCATCCCATACCTCCACACAGACGAGATCGGGCGCGTTCAGGGTGGTATGGCCGTAGACTCCATACCTCCACACATACCCCACCACCCGGCAACATTTGGAAGCCCAAAAGGGTTAACATTTCTCTCAGTTAAACCAGAAGCTTGGGGAGGTAATTGGGCAGTCCACAGTGAGGCTGGAAGCAGCCTAAGGGACCCTCAGAATGAGCCCTCAGAGTGCTGTGAGTGATTATGCTCTCCTTGCCCTCATAGAAGTATTATTGTGGACATCTCCCTTCCCCTTTGCAGGCAGGCACTGCCAGTCAGCCATGTGACCTCTTCCAGAGCAAGAGCTCTGGAAGGTAGGTAACAGAGGTCATTGCCCCATGAGTATCTTCCAGAACCAGGTGTCTCTACCTTTCCTTTCCCTAACCACTCTTCAGATGGTGGGTCTCCAAGTAAGCATGGCATGCAGTCTCTGGTTTTGTCTGGTTCCTTGTCGGAGATGCCACTAACCCATAATGGATATGCCGGGCCGTGGGTGAGGGAACAGTTTTAAGACACAGACCTGGGAGTTGCCTATTAGCATTATCTACACCTCCTGCAGTCAGAAGACATTTAACAGCCAAACCATCACAGGGTTAAACTTCTCCCAGCTTAAACAACTCCTGCACTTGGGCACTAAACCAGAAATGGGCTGTGAAGTGGCTCATTAATAGGAGGTGAGAATCCTGCTAGAAGCAGTCCTGCTTTCCTAATGCTTAGACCTTTACAGCCCAGTGTCAGCTGATGCTGCAAAGCCTTTTGAAAAACAAACATTGAGAAATGATTGTGCAAAGCAGAGCTGCTAAAAATTCCTTGTTGATGGGTGTGCGAGAACATCTCTGTATCCTTCTTTCTCCTCTTTTTCCTTTCTGTCCCCATTGAAAGCGCATAAGCTCAGCTAAGGTGACAGTCCTAGCATGTGAACCACACAAGAAAACTCCATTTCTTCTTCTTTTTTGCCTCCTCCCCCACCCTTCACACTCATTTCTTTGGAAAGCAGAAAACAAGGCATGCTTGCAAGGAGCTGTTTTCATTTTTGTGGTTACAACTGGCCCCCTCCCCGTTCCCATGGCAGCCTGGCACACTCTGTGTGCACTTTTCACACCGCATTTTGTCTGGTTCCTTGTCAGTCTCTCCCAACTGGGCTGTGAATGTCTCACGGTGGCAGGGTGTGCCTTCCTGCCTGCCTCTCACCACCTGGCTGAGCACCTGTTGTGCTCTAGGTGAGGGGAGGGAGGCCAGAGGGAGAGGCCTGAGGAAGCCTCAGGAGGCCAAGACACCCCATGGGCCTGAGAGCAACCCATGCCAAAAGCCTTTACTGAGCACCAGTGTGTATACTCTCCAAGCAGAGGTTTGGAGGAGTCTAGGTTTTTTAGATACATTCACCAGTTTACAGACACTTTCCTGTACATTATTTTTTGAACTTCACAACGCAGAGGGAAGTAAATTAGACATTAATTATCCCATTTTAGTATAGAAGAGAGGGGCTTACAGAGTTTAAGTGAACTGAGGCAGAACAGGCTTGGGCCATTCATCCTGCTTTGGGTACTGGTTTTGTCCCCATGCAGCACATGACCTTGGGCAGCTTCAGTGTCCTGGCCTAGTAAAGGGGGGAACTGACTCTGCTTTTACCCCACTCACCACACTGAGTGAAAGAAAGTATACAGGGGCCATGAGTCAATCTGGGTCAGACTGGGCCAACGAGGGGGGCTGCAGGCCTAGGCCACCCCACCTCTATGTCTGCATAGCCCCCTTGACTTCCCAACCAAGGTGGCATACAGTGGACAAAGGCAAGTGAGGTGTGAGCTGCCTGGGTGGGGGCAGAGTCCAGAAACCCAGCTGTTAAGAAGCATGTTGGCAGAGGTCAATCCCGGAGATTAACTAAGACCAGGCTTTTGGAAATGTGCGTGAAATGGCAGATGGCTGAGGAGGTCATTGTTGAGAGTATCATAACGCCCAGGAGGACAGAACTTGGGAAAAACATCACTGTGAATGTTGTCGGTGTCAACAAAGGCAGGTAGCTTGACCCATATCTGCCGCACTACTCTCATTAACTTTTCATTCATCAGCATACATTTATTGAGCACCTACTCTACCCAGCTATACCTCCACTATACCTCCACTAAGGCAAGACTAAGCAAAGTGAGGGTCATGTGGGGGTCTGGGGGGAAGAACCTACTGGACCAATGGAAGAGCAAGAGTTAAGGTTATGAGGAAGAAGTATCCGTCCTTCGTAGGCTGGAGCAGGGGGAGGGAGGAGAGGGAAGCAGGACATGAAATGGGAGAGAGACGAGATTGTGTAAGGACTGGGGCTTTCCTTTTATCTCTTCACTCTGGTGTTGAAATTAGTTGACTGGCAGCTGAGGCAGCCCTGGATTAAACTCTAGGCCGGCACTGACCATCTGCAAGTGCTGAACTGGGGCTGGTGGGCCAGGGTCACCTTGGGCTTCCCCAGGAGACCCAGCCACAGGGCTCTTGAGACGCAGGCCACACCAAGCTAGCCTGCGAATCATACTGACTAGCGCAAAGCAAGAACCAAGCCACTGAGGGAACTGAGTGCTCAGGGACATGCCTCTGCCCGTCCCCCCTCCCCCCCCCCTCACCACATGCCTCCCTTTAGGGATCCAGGGCCATGACCATCCTACCCCACCTCCAGAGGTTTGCAGTGTGTGGCTTCTGCCCAAAGCACTGTGCCCACTTCGGCTGCATAGGTCCCCGCACCCTAGGAAGTCAACCTCTCACACCTCTCCTCTCCCCTGCCTGTGCTGCCACAGCTTCTCCACTTCCCCTGTCATCAAGTTGATTCACCCTACCGGGGTGATTTCCTATTTTCTGTCTTCTTCCTCCCGACACATCTATTTTATACCCTTCAACACCAGTGCCTGGAATTACTGCCTGAGTGGGAAAATCTTAAGAAATTCTAGTGGGAAGGAAGCCAGTTGTTGGCTCCCTGGTTCTGGCAACCAGAGCACAACCAGGCAGCATGTGACCAGAGGAGTGGGCTGGGGACAGTGTGCTTGGGTCAAGCCTGCGGTGTGGAGATCCCTGAGGCCTGGTCTCAGTCCTCCCAACACCACAACATGGAGATTCTAGTCTTTGCTTTCTTCATATGGAAATATGAGGAGAATGAGACTCACAAATACCATGATCTTTTCTCTCCTCTGCCTCCCTGACCAGATGGTAAGCCCTGGCCTGGAGTGAAAATGAAGGCGCATTCTGAAGATCTCAGTACATGGGATGTCCCGGCTCCTGATCCTGTGCTCATTTCACTGCAGACAATCTCTCCTAGCAGAGTTCTTTCCCTGGGTTTCCTCTTTACCATTCACTAGCTCTCTCTTCCAAGGGGAGCTCACCTCCTGGCTGCCTCTGGCTGATAGCTTACTGGTGGCATGCAGGTAAGGATCTGCCACAGGCAAGGCTGATGCTGGGGGGCCAGGGCTGCATAGGCTACTTCTGTCTCCATCTCTGAGAAGGCAAGTTCTGCCTGGCCCCTGGGAACAGGACTGAGAGCAGAGGCATTTTTAAAACATTAGATGATTCTCTTCTGTTCCCCTCCCCACCCCCTCCCCCTTCATCTTTTCTTTTCATTCAGCCTTTGTGCTTCTGCCTCACCCTGTCTCCAGGAGGCAGGAAGATGGATGAAAGCAAAAAGCAGACTCAAAGCAGTTACTTCCTGCCCTTTGTCTTTCAAAAACCCTCCCAGACCTTTAGGGGAAGAGAAAGTCACATGGACCTGGACAAAAGATCTGGGAGGAAAAAAAATGGGAAATGAGAGCAAGTTTCCTGTTCAGGCTGATCCACTGGGCTAGGCAGAGGGAAAGGGCTGGAGGGGAGCAGGTGAAAATCTCTGCTCTTCTGAATGAAGCCTTGGGTATATGGAAGGAGAGGTAATCCGGCCCTATTTCTCTGGGAGGTATTGGGTATGGGAAGGGGAAAGGTGGGAAAAACTTTTTTCTCTTAGCTGTTCTTTCAGAAAGGCTGGTATCCCTGTGGAATGACGGAACCACAGAGAGACTCTCAAGAATTCCAATATAACTAGTAAAGAAGTCCACTCAGGAATGCAGACCTCTCGGTGGGCCTGCCCTGGCTGCTGCCCAGGAGCATTTCAGCAGGTGCCCATAATGACAGCTGGTTAAGAGGCCTGGTAGCTGCACGTTCCCTGGCTCTTGGCACTATATAAGCATTCCCTTATTCCCTCACCTCCCTAGGGAAAGATCAGGGATAAACCTTGAAATGACTGAAATCAAGTTACTACTTGAAATCAAGTGTCTTGGTGAAACTGGAGTTTGAAAATAGATATATAATAACAGATTAAAATCCTTTTTCTTGCTCATCTGAGTTTGAGGTAAGCAAAAATGCTATAGGAGCACAGAAAAAGGATATATTTATTATCCTAGGTTTTGGGTTTTGTGGTCATGGAGAAGGTGAGGTTGAGTTAAAAAAATTTAGTTTCTCACTATATATGTCGATTTAAATTTCCACCAGAGTCGGAGAAATCCTGTGCTAACCAAGACTCTTATTTACCCCAAGGGAGTGAATCCAAGCATTATTTGGGTGCTCAAAGTCCTGTGGAAACTTTTCAGAGTATTCCCAAAGCCTGAGCACATACTGGTGCTTACCCGAGTGCTGCAGATATATACATCCTACAAGAGTTGGAGTAGGCTTTATTTTCCGCAGATGCTCTAAGTGGCCAGCAGGGGGAGCAAGCTCGCCACAGCCCGTGGCCCAGGCGTCCCTAGGATAAGTCCAGAATGGAAGCCCAGAACTGAAAGGGCCCCCTAAGGAGGGGAACACTTTCTGGGTGTCACCTCTGACTGTTCGTCCTCTCCTTCTGTCCTAAGCGCATTCCTGCAAATACTGAAGCAGACTTCTTTCAGGAGCCAACTAAGCCTTCTCCTGACTCATTCATGTTTGGAAAAGAGAGGGAGTTAAGAACTGGCATTTCTCACCTGTATGCTGTCTGCTAAGGAGAGCCTCCTGCCACCTGAGTCATTTACATAGCAGGTGTAGAAAACCAACTAGCTATGAGCAAAGCTAGTTATAGACAAAGATGACCAATATAGTCACTGAACAGGGACCAGTCCAAATATCCCCTAATGTCATTGCTGTTGCTGCTGCTATTAATGCTGCTACTAATTATAAAGTGTAGAACCATCATAAGTGAAATGTTATTTAGCCATTAAGAAGACAGTCTTCAAAAGATATTTAAGAACATGAAAGTATTTCCAATATAATATGCTAGTTCTCTGTTGTTATTTCAGAATCATTTTCTGCCCTACCACCCATTCTAGGAAGTTGATGCCATCACCCCACCTTGCACCACTTTGCCTTCTGGCTAAAAACCAGGTTCAGTCAATGAAAGATGCCATCATAAGAAGGAAGGTTGGAAGAAAGCAGAGCCTCTCTCCTTGCTTCCTCACCTCCAGGACTCCAGATCCCACTAGGCATTCACCCTATGTACCTATACCCTCTGTACCTCACTGGGTTCTGTTACCTCTTCTTTCTCTCTTGCCCTTTGGGTCCTCTTTCTAGCCAACTCCTGAGCACCTCAGCATCCTTTGTTGGTTTCCTTAAACTTGTCCATATCTCTGCATATCATCCTTTACTGCATGGCTCTCTGAATTCTACCAGAATTCTGACACACACGTTAAGTAAAAGAATACAAAGTTTTGTTTAGAAAAGAAGACTGATGCTTTAGCTGAAGCATTATTTCACTGAGCCCTCACAGCAAAGGAGTGGAATGCAGTTGAGAGGAATGTTGATACCAGATTCAAATTTAGAAAGAATTTGAAGGAACATTCTAATAATGTCTTGATAGAAGAAGAGCATATGCTGACAAAGGGAAAGTGAAAAGGGCACACTAGACATTTATTCCATTTAAAAATTGCCCTAAGTTGCAACCAGATTGCATTTTTTTTAGTGTGTAATATTTTAACTCTTAAAAATGTGCTTCTAATGAGAAGAAAAGATAGAGGAGGAAAAGGAAGAGAAGGAGGAGGAAGATGAAGGGAGGAGGGAGAGGAGGGGGAAGAGGAGGAGGGAACATCTGATAAAGTAGGTCACATGAGATAGATGACCTAATTTTTCCCTAAGTCAAATTCTTAGTATGAAAGGAGCTGGCTTACTTTCTTAGACTCCCCACTCTATCACTCTGTTTTTTCTTAATCTGCAAGTTCATTATATTAATACACACTTTATGGGTCACTGTAAAGCTTGAGAAAGTCAGTGCATGTAAAGTGTCTGGCCTGTGCCCAGGTCACTGTGGTAACTTAGCACAGTAAATTCTTTTTCCCACCCTTCAGAGTGGGGCTATCACTGCTGAGTCTGCATGGTAAACTACATATGAGAGGCAAAGGCCTAGTGACCTAGTACCTGCCACACTATTTACTAGTAGCTGACAAATCAATAAATGAATAGTCTGCCTAGGTCTGCCCTCCCCAGCCTGTCAAGAAGGTTCTATGTAGTCTCTTTCTTTTTTTTTAAATTTGCATTTATTTTATTTTATATCACTATCTACCCTGGGTTCTCCCACCACCTTATCACCTATGAACCATCTTCTTAATCTTTTATGCCCACTCCACCCCTAATTTCCCTCCTCCCCCTCTCATGCTCCATGCTTCAATTCTGCTGAAAGTTTTGAATTTTTCTTTTCCATTTGTTTGTTTTCCCTGTATCCCTCATATAAATGAGATCATCCAGTAGCTCTCTTTTCCTTCTGGCTTATTTCTGCTAGCATGATTCCTTTTAGCTCCATCCATATTGCCACGAATGACATAAGTTTGTCTTTTTTTTTTTTTTGCAACCTTCTTTCTTTCACCAAAGCATCTTTAATCTCTAAAACATTTTATTCACACACCTTGACTTAAAGCAAGAAAATTTGGTTTAACCCAACAGAAGGCAAAGAACACAAAGCCCAATAAGCAGCAATTTAAATAAGTAAGAGATTTATTTTAATCACCTAACAAGAAGCCTGAGGGTAGGTGCATCTGCTCAAAAATGTCATCATTATTTCAGACTCCTTCTTGCTCCAGCCTCTAACTTTAGTGCTCACGGTCACAAGATTGCTGCCATATCACCCACATTGCTTCACATAGGAAGAAGCAGTATGAGCATGAGACTTGTTTTGAAAGAATCACTGTCCCCAAAGACTTCTACCAACATCGCATGACCACATGGCCATCAGTAACTCAAAAGAACTGAAGGGAAATGTTTTAACTGGTACATCACCAGCCACAACAAATCAAGGTTCTGAAAATAAAAAGATGAGAAATGGTTTTGGGTAGGACATGAGCAGGATCACTGTGGGGTCTCGGGTCAAATTTACAGGGGTTCTCAAAACTGATGGACCTGTGGTGACTGCAGAGTCTTTCTTTATAGATAGGTTCAGCCAAGACATTCTATTTATTTCCTGGAAATACATTGTCTGACCAACCAATGACTGCTATAAAGTGGAATAATGGCTCTTCTGCTCCTCTATTCTGAGCTCTGATAGAGGGCACAGGGTCTCCACAGCACATTTAGATGGGCTAGGATGCCAGTGTGCAGACTTTGCTTAGAGAGCTCTTTTTCTTCTCCGTAAGAAATGCAGAGAGAGAGAGAGAGAGAGAGAGAGAGAATCATAGACCCTGGAGCTGTCTGTACCTCCCTGTAGTGTTCTGTGTTGGGGTGGGCTGACCCTGGTGGCTTCATTTTGATTATAAATTGGACTTAAAATAGAGGAGCTCTGGCACTGGACCAGGGAGGTGAGAGGAAGGGAGAAACAGTTTCTTCCCTTCTTTTCTAATTTGAGGAAATAGCTGTGTCCCCAGCACCTCCCCAAAATCTGTGTTTTCCACTTTGTATGTGACCCCCCCACCAGAACTGAAGTGATAGCACCTTCAATGTAACCCCTCTGGCCCAGGGCTGTCAGAGACCAGCTTGGGTCTCAGCTTCTCTGTTCAGCAATTCCATCTCCCATCTCCTATGCGACAGATCTCTGCTTCAGATCCCTGTGCCTTAAATGTGCACTTGGTTTTTGACTCCTGATTACATCCTGACTCATAGAAATAGTACAATAAACACCCAAACACCCATCACTTAGATTTAACAATGCTTGTCATTCTGCTACACTTGCTTCATCTATTTTTATTTTTGTCAGGGAAAAAAATCTCAGACATCATGATGCTGCTAAAAGAGCTCACTATTCATTTATAAAAAATAAGACATCTTACATAACAAGAGTGTTTAAATTGTCCCCACCTATGTGAACACATTAACATACCCAACAAAATGAATGAAAGGTCCTCATAGTTACCTACCACCCAATGTATATTCAGATTCTCCCAATTACTCTGAAGATGCCTGTTTTATAGTTGACTTCTTAGAATAGAGAGCTTTTAAGAAGCTGTGCATTGCATTTAGTAGACATGCCTCCTACTTCTCTTTTGATGTTGAATGGTCCTCTCCCCATTTTGTCATGTGTATATGACTATGCTCTTAGGAGCACAGTCTGGGTGCCAGGTTCACCCTGCCTGGGTTCACTTCCCACAGAGCTCCTTAGACATTCTGCTCCCTCAACTCTGTTGTCTCTTCTCCAAACTCTGCACACTTGGATTCACTACACCTCAGCTCAGTACTCACGTCTTTAATTTTTCTGCACTTGCTTGTCTTGTTACCCTGACAGTGTAAAAACCACATGGAGGCAAAACTAAGCCTCCTGCTGACTTTCAAACATGGGAAACTTAAGAATCATCTCAGCTAAAGCTTGATTTTTTAAAATACTGTTATAAATTGCATAATTAGTATGTGACCACCCATTTTACAGATGAGAACACTGAAATTCAGGAGTGCTAACTATATTATCTAAGGACACACAGCAACTTGCAGCAGGGCAGACACCCAGTTGTAGCAGATTTTCCCTAGGCCATGTACCTCTCTTTTCCCATTTTTCTATAGCAGCTAGCACTGCATATGAAATTTAGCAAGCATCTTGCTCACCAAATGACTTGCCTGATAGATGTGTGTCAGCTCTGGATCTGATTTCTAACTACTTGATGGGAGTATGATTGTGGCCATTTGGAGATAGTTGTCGAAAGTAAATGATTGAGGCCGAGCATGGTGGCTCATGTTTGTAGGTGGCAGCCTAGGAAGCCACGGCAGGGGCCAAGAATCATGGTTCAAGTCCCGCTAGGGGCACATAGTGAGACCTAGTCCCAAAAAAATAGCTAGGTGTGGTGGTGCACACCTGTAATCCCAGCTACGTGGGAAGCTGAGGCTGGGGATTGCTTGAGTCTGTGGTACCCCAGACAACGTGAGCCTGCAGTTCCATGGGCAAAAATAGCAAGACCTAGTCTCAGAAAAAAAAAATAGAAAGAAAGAAAGTAAATGATTGGTTGATTGGTTATTTCTGGCTAAAAATCCCACTAAATACTATCATCCCTTGAATTTTCAGGGAACATTTGCTCCACTGGACACAAAAGGCTTTAAGAAGAATCTAACAGAGCCAGCCAGCCAACTAGTCGATCTTAAAGAAAGTAGTCCTAAAAAGAAAATGTCAAAATACACTATACTTATCAACTCATAGAGATAGAAAGCAGTGTGTTTGCCAGGAGCTGTGTAGGGGGAGGGATGGGTAGTAGCTGGTTAATGACTGTCTATAAGAAGCATATCCTTGGCTTGGAGAGGGGACTGGTGGGCATGATAGAGAGACTGAGGTAGAGAGGTGTGTGTGCCCCCACAGCATCCATGAATCTTGAAATTTTGTGGAGAAGACAGTTTCTTGGGCTATCTGACCAGCACTTACCCCCAAGAGAACCAACCACAGGCAGAGGAATTCTATCAGAGGGAGCTAAGGTGATACAAAAGGAGCGCCTACAGTACTTCCTTTTGGGGGATAGCCACCCATCCTGAGTACAGCAAAAGAGAATACACAATACTCACAGAAAAGAATTGGAGGGTAAGTGAATTAGTCTGGCTTTTTCTCCACTAGCCTGTGACCAGCACTTGTAGTATTGCATATCCCCCAAGATTGTATACAGTGGACAAGCACATGTATAAGTATGCACATCTGCGCCAAGGAGAGAGGAGATAAAGGGGCACAGAGAGAACAAGAGAACACATGTACACAAGCATGAGCATGATGAGCACAAGGGAGGCCATGAGAGAGCCCAGAGAAAGAATGTGAAGATTCCTAGTGAGCTGGGGAGATCGTCAGGGGTCCCCAGCCCAGCCCCCAACCCTCTCCTGCCCTGCCCTGCTCTGCCCTGTGTATCTGCAACTGCTAGAACCTAGAACCAATAAAAAAACTATACAGACTGGTGAGCCTGATGCCTATGCACTGCAATTGGTGTCACAAAAAGTCTGCTTCTCCTGTGAGGATGTAGATATGCCCAGTGAAGCAAAAGATTCTTTTTTTGAATGAATGAATGAATGAATGAATGAATGAATGAATGAATGAATGAATGAATGAATGAATGAATTTTTTACATCATTATCTACCCCGAGGTTCTCCCACCACCTTATCAACCGTGCTCCCTCATCTTAATCTTTTGTGCTCCCCTTTCCTCCTCCCCCTTTCATGCTCTATGCTTCAAACTGCTGAATGTTAGCTTTGAACTTTTCTTCTGCAATTGTTTGTTTGTTTTCCCTTTATCCCTCATATTATTGAGACCATCTTGTATTTCTCTTGAAGCAAAAAGATTTTATCCTCTCCCTCCTCTTCTCCAAGTACAGAACAGTCTCAAGTACAGCAAGAGAAAGCAACCAAAAGAGTAAGAGTGAGAGGCATAAGGTTCATGCATTTCCTCATCAAAGACCAGAAGTTAATTTCAGGCATAACATCAGTCAGTATTTAAGATCTTGAAAGGAACTTGTCTGACAAGTTCCTAAAAGCTACCTAAAAGTTATGAGATCAGCCCAAGATTAAACTAGGTGTTGTGAGGAGAATTGGTGTAAATCTCTAAAAGCATGTCATGTTTGTGCCCCCATGGAGTGGCAACTATGACATGCCTTCTTCATGTGACTCTGTTTTCTCATGTGTAAAATGTAGGTGATAACTACTTGCCAGGTAGATGCAACTGTCCAGTGGAGTAATGTTCACAAAGCACATGCAGCAGGGGCCTCCGACAGGAGGTGGAGCGGAGTGTGACTCTTGGAAAGCAAGTAACTATCCCAGGCAGTAGCACCCATGTCCAGGGGAGCGCAGAGACTCAAGGCTCAGTCTTTCTCAACCCTTGGGACTCTATAGATCTCCTCCTCAAACCCCCTCTCCCACCTCTCTGAGGCTGACTTTCTTCACTAACCTAAAAGTTATACAGAGAAAAGAACCCATGACAACACAATGGGAGGCAGGTCTATAAGCCAAGGAGAAAGGTCTCAGGGGCCACAAACCTGCTTATGCTTCAATCTTGGATCTCCAGCCTTCAGAATTGCAATAAAATTAACTTGTTATTAAGTCATCCATTCTGTCAGTATACTGCTGCGGCAGCTCTAACTGCCACGTAGTCACAGACTGTGTGTGAAGTTTGAACTGAGAGTGGCAGCTCGGAGCCAAGGCCTTAAAAGACGTTATATATCTCTGCTCATGCCCTTGTGTTCCTGCCTTCTGCCATGAAGAAAGCTTCTGGCCCAAAGAAGAGCAGGGAAATGTGGAGCAAACCTCAACCCAACCAGCAGCTTAAGCAGGATTCGGAGCCCAGAATTCACAGCTTGTGTGCAGCGAGTCCCCAGGACTACAATGGGCCTAGAATGTGCAAGCAGTTAGCGCTTCTCTGCACACTGGGCTGTGATGGAGCAACTAGCCAAGAACTCCCACTTACTATGACAGGGTAAGACAGTAACATTATTTTTTATTAGAGATCAAACTTCATGCAGCTACATGGGAAGCTCAGATGATATCACTGATGATCACTGAGAAAATATTTTCTAAACATCACCTGTTTTTCAAGCTACATATATAAAGAACTACCTAATAATTGTTAAAGACCAATATTATCAAAATGTTGCATGGCCTGAATCCTAGAATCAGCTAGCTCTTCCTCTGGTCTTTTGACACTCTCTTGACACAAGTTTACTTCAGATCCCAAATATCTTCAGTTGATTCTTATCTAACATTTGTAACTGTCATATTACTGGGGTCCAAATTAATTATAAGTAGTCCCTTTCCCTTGCCTTTCCCCATTCTCTCACTCTGCCCTCTAATTTGGGGGCTGAAGAATATTATATCTCATTTAATTGAATTCTCACCACTATACTGTGAGATGACAATGATTCGCCCCCATTTTGCAAATGAGAAATTGGAAGATGAGTGATATCATTTGCCAGTAATCAGTTGATTCAGAATGTAGATTCAGAAACTTATTTGTCTTGCTCTGAATCATATATGCCTCCTGGAAATGGAATCTGAGCTGTGCTGCTGAAGTTGGTACAACAGGGCCTGATAGGATGACTTGGTCACTAGCCACACTGCATGTGAAGCTGGAGCTGCACCCCAGATAGAGAGGAGGGAGGAAGGGACCTATAAGCACCATGAAGGAGAGTGCCCTCCTTGGAAGCTAAAGGAATGCTTTGGGTAGGGCAGATTCAAGGGCATGGTGAGATCTCTGAACATTTTCTCTAAAAGCATTCATTGTTTACAATTTTTAAAAAGGGAAGGTGTTGGTATTAGCGGTGTATCAAAGGGTAGGAATAGAAGCAATAGCCCATCTACTGTAGGCAGTAAGTGGTATATGTCTTTTAAAAAGAAGTAAAACCATCTGCTATGAAATGAGTTAGTGTCCCCCTCCCCAAATTCATATGCTGAACCCCTTATCCTCAATGAACTTGGTAATGGGGTATTTGGGAGATAATTAGGTTTTGATGAGGTCATGAGAGTGGGTCCCCATGATGGAATTCGTGTCTTCATAAAAAGGCAGCAGAGAGCATATTCTGTTCTCTTGCCTCACCTCCGCATGAGGATATGGCAGAAAGAAGAACTTTACCAGAAACTGAATCATCTGGCACCTTGATCTTGGACTTCCAATCTCCAGAACTATAATAAATAAATGTCTGTTGCTTAAGCCATCTTCTATAGTATTCTGTTAGAGCAGCCTGAGCTGAATAAAACACCACTAAAAGTCTTTCTGCTTTCTATTGCAAGCATGCAACTGCAATTCCAAAGAATGTCAGTGATAAAATACTTCTTTTTACAGCCTAGGTATCTCCTGTTCTCCCTCCTGGGTACATTACTGCTCAATATGAATCTTGTTAAGATTATAATGATGGAAAAATATTACAGGAATCAGAATAAAAGCAAGGGGTAGTTTTTAGAACATGTGACTGAAATGTCTGAAAGTTCATAAGGATATATACCATAAGTTAGCATTGCTATAAAGTTTAAAAATACAAATAAGCAATACTATATATTATTATTGGTGGGTATTGAAGAGATCTTATTTTTTATCAAATTAACCTGACATTATAACATTATATAAGTTTCATGTCTTCATTTATATCCATTATATAAAAACTTTCCTAGAAATATCAGATACCAAATTTAAGATGGTTTTTTTCTGGTGGGGAAAGTTGGAAGGGGGAAAAAAAAAGAGGTCGTAGAGATATAAAGATAACATTTAATTTTATAAGACAGGTGGTTCAGTATTTATTCAAATTCATTTTTTATATGGTTTAAGCATTTTATTCAAAAAGTACACATCAATCCGTCACAAATCCCACTCTTCTGTCCACAAGGGGGACAAACCCAGCATCAGATTCAGCCTCCATTTTCTATGAACTGGCTTCTCTCCTTCTCTGGAAGCATGAGTGAGCCTGGTGCTTTACAGAACAGCAGGATCTCAAGGTATCTGAGCCTGGGATGTAACAGGAGACAAGACAAGGAATGTGGTTGAGCAGGTAAGCTAAGCAGCAGAGTACAGAGGACATTTGGTTCCATATTGGAGATTGTGTTAAGAATGTAACTGACAACAAGGACACAGGTGACATTGAAAGCATGCAAGAGAAAATGAGGGTGGGGTCCACAGTAGTGTAAGGGATGCAAGCAGAAGAGAGTGAATAAGAAAAATAAGGGCAAATTCAACTCCATGGCTTTTCTGCTGTAGGTTGGTAGCCAGTTCCAGCTGGAGGTGGAGTTTTCATGGGTAAAAATGGAAGCAGCCAGCAATTGCTATTTATAAAAATAACTACAAAGGCTTGACAACTCAGAGAGAATGCTGAAAAAGTAAATTGAGGACTGTTGGGGAAATGCACAGTGCTTCTCATCTTCAAAGCATTTCTGAGCCATGAGCTCATGAACCCTCCTTCCGGAGTCTGGATAAGAATACAGGAAAGAAGGAAGGTGGGAATAAGTATGGGTGACTTCCCTAATGCAGCAGAAACTGGCAGCTGGAGGAGTTTTATCGTGAGTTGTGATGCCACTTGAATGGTCATTTCTTCAATGTACCCTTCCACCTTGCTTCTTGGATCCAGCCTGGTTAGGAGCCCAGATGCACAGCCACAAAAGATGGGGTGGCTACAGGCTGGACACAGCTAGGCAGGACATGCCAGCAGCTGACTTGGTTCACTGCAGGCTTTGCCAGATCGAGGTGGCAAAGACCAGCCTAAACTGCTGGTCTAGGCTCAGGTTGGGTGATAGTCCAGGTAGAGCCCTGACTGAGGCCCCAAAGACTTAACCATGAGGTTATAACAGGCAAGAGTCAAGATGCAAGCCATGGACTGGAAGAGGGTTTGAATTCAGCCAAGGCAATCGGAAGGGAACGGAGGGCACTGTAAAGACAGGAGGAATGTGTTATGCTCCTACCCACAAACCTCAAATCAGAGCAGCCTATTCCTGAATGCCTGGAGTCAGGCGCTTTTGCTCCATTGCTGTAAGTCATAGGCTGCTCTGTCACTGCTCTTCCGTAGCAGAAGAAGTCACGAGTGTGCAGACCTCACACAGTGGCAGTGATAAAATTTGAACCCAGATCCCTTTGCACAGGTGCCCTTGCTTCTGGCAAACTCCCTCTCATTCTTAAACTTCTTCTCAAGAGCCACTCCTCTAGAAGTCTTCCTGGACCGCCCCAAAGCGAAGAGCAGTTTGCTCTCCTGTGTTCCTAGCTCACCCAGAGTGGACTCCTCAGAGAACACTCAGCCACTAAGTTGCAAGAGGCTCATTGCCTGTTGCTCCCACATGACTGTGCCTCACTTTCTCCTAGACTTAGCACCAGCTTCTTCTGTTTTCCTGTATTAAGCACTTACCCCAGGTGTCTTGCACGATCACCTCTAACTGGCAAAACCATTCCGTGTGTCTTTATTCAAAGGTTGAAGAGGGCACCAGGGACCCTGGAGCAGAGGGCAGGCACAATGACTGATGGTCCAAAATTAAGATAATTTGCTAGAGGGCAGGCCTGGGGTCAGCATGGACTGAGCACCTAGTCCCAGGTGCTGGGAATTCATCAGTGAACAGAATAGGCAGTGGCACTCACCTCCTGTTGAGAGACAGGCAGCACAGAAACAGTAAGAATTTCTGAGTGTTCTGTGCTGTGAAGGGAGTAGATAGGCCTGGGACGGGCTGATGGTGGGGTCTCTTCAGCCAGAGCGGAAGTCAGCATATCCCAGAAGGACTTCCACATTCAGAATTAGGTCACGGGCCACTGCAACCTGCTGAGTCTTGGAGTCACACACTGTTCAGCTGGGGTGAGAACCAGGTCTACTCCTTGAAAAGTTATACCCAGACGCAAAAGCATTGCTTTAATTTCATGGTTCAGCACATTTTCTCCAGCATCCATGGTGAATGATTATTTCATTGCCTTCAACAGAAGGCATATTTGTATGTGTACATATGCTTGAGAGAAATTTACTGAAAAGATGTGGGTACGAGACCAGCTGGCAACTCTTGCCCTGCCAGGAGGTTTGTTCAGCAATCTGCCCACACATGCTTGCCTGCGATGCTCGGAACCCAAGCCAGGGAGACAGGCAGGACACACAGGGCACATGGACACTTACCCCATCATCAGCTCCCAGAGGAAGCGTGCTCCTGAGCTTGCAAGGAGGGCTTTAAGCCGCTGGGGTAACTCATCCAGACCAGAGCAGGGAGTTCACCTTCAGAAGTGGAAGCAATGCAGCTTTTCCAGGATGCCTCTTCTACTGTCCTAAAGGTTTTTTCTGTTGTTGATAATTCCTATCACTTTCTCCTAATTCATTTGTTTTCAAACTTTAAAATCAACATTGTTGTTGATATTCACTTGTGTCAGGCATGGTATCACTGAAGACAAGTAGAAGTGATGAAAGGAGCTGCTACATGTAAAATGATAATTTGGTGAAGGCGATGAAAAGGTCCAAACTTCTAGTTAAAAGATAAGTTACAGAGCTTTGATATACAGCACAGTAATGATAGTTAAGGCTATTGTATGGCATATTTAAAGTTATTAAGAAAGTAGATTTTAAAATTTCTCACCACAAGAAACATATTTTAGACTATGTTTGGTAACAGATGTTAGACTTAGACTTATTGTGATATTCATTTTGCAACATATACAAATACTAACTCATTTCTATATTTAATTAATATAATTAAAACTAGTGTAATTGTATATGCCAGTTATACCTCATTAATAAAGAACTCAAAATATTACCTCTTCTTTTCCTATCCTCCCCCCTTTTTTCCTCTCCTCTCATTTTGCATCAGTTTCTTTTTATGGTTAATATGGTTAGTTTTATGGTTTCTTTTTATGGTTAGTCTGTCTTTTTTTAAAAAATCCTGGCAAAAAAGCATGCCATGGCAGAGATAAGCTGAGACTTTAAGTTGGAGAGAGAAGGAAAAAACATATTGTAGGCAGAATAGTGACCCTCCCTCCTAATACTGGGCACAGTGAGTGCACTAGGTTGTATACAAGAGGGAAATCAAGGTCATCAATCAGCTGATCTTAAAATAGAGAGCTTATGGGCCAAGTGAAATCACAGGGTCCCAGAAAGTGGAAGAGGGGACCCAAAGTGATACAATGTGAGGCTATTCACACTCTTACAGACTTACTTTGAAGATGGAGAGAACTGTAAGTGGAGAAATGGAGGTGGCTTCCAGAAGCTGGAAAAGACAAAAGAAAGAGTTCCTTTCAGCACCTCTGTAAAATAGTTTAATTTTAGTCCAGGGAGACCCATGTGTGTCTTCTAACTACAGCACTGTAATATAATAGATTTGTGTTGTCAGGGCTTTGAGTGATTGTTACAGCAGCCATAGGAATCTAATACTTAAGAAGAGAGGTCAAAGTATTGAGAACGACAGAAGGCATGAAGCAGCCAGCTAGTGAACCAAAAAAAATAAATAAATAAAAAACAGTTCTGGGTGCAGGGAGATGCAGGACAGGTTGAACTGGATTCTTTGTGGGACACCACAGGTCTCTGAGTGGGGAAGTGGTGAAAAATAGGTTCCCTTGTGGGTAATTCGAATTTTCAGGACTGGTTACATAATTTGTGAAGCCTAATAAGCAGGGAAAATGCTGAGTCACTTGTTCAGATTTAGTAGGATCTTTGAGACAGAGGGGTCCTGATGACTGCACTGTTGCTCCCCATGAAGTCAGTCGTGCTTTGAGTGATTGTTGGCAGCCATTCTCTCACCTCCCTGATAGAGACCTGAGTTATTGTGGAGCTTGGTGCCCATGGTTGATGAGAACTCTTTTATCAGGTCACAAGCCGCATCTTCCTTGAACCTCTCTCAGTTCCCCCACTGCTGACCTTTGTCTCTGTCCTGAGATTTTAAAAGGAGGATGAGCTTAATGCATATTAATAGAAGCCTCTTTCTGTGCTTCTCCCTGCCCACCCATCCCTCTGAGTTATTTCCTTCTCCTGTTGTGCAGACCTCTTCAGAACATACTGGTGGGTCCCGAATGGTTCAGAGAGAGCTCAAACTGCAGGCAGGAATCACAGCAGAATTTTTACCTTAAATAAAAGCAAAAGGAATAAAGTGTACTGTTCCTAAAATACCTGTTTCTGGAATTTAGATCCCCAATTTATGTTCCTTTTGGCAAAACATAATCTTGCACAACTGACATCCCCAACCAAGCAGCATTTCTAAAATCATAGCTTCAGTGGTTGAAGGACATAGCCACTCACGACACAACACAGCCCATCTTCATGGCCTTCCCACCCCCCCTTGTCCTGAATGAGTTCTTTAACCAGGGACTGGAGTTCTATTTTCAATCTGATGATGCCAACTAAGATGAACTAGTATCTGTCTTCCTCAACTTACAGTGGGGTAATGTCCTGATAAACCCATGATAAGTTGAACATATATAAGAAGATACATTTAACACATTTCACCTACTAAACATCCTTGCTTAACTTAGCCTCGTCTGCCTTAAACATCCTCAGAACACTTACATTAGTCTACCTTTAGGCAAAGTTATCTAAACACAAAGCCTCTTTTAGAATAGGTGGTTGAATGTGTCCTGCAATCTGTTGAATACTGTACTAGAAAACCCAGAGCTCTTTAGGATATACTTAGTATCCTCTCATTATCTCGTAGCATCATGAGGACTTCTGGTCCACTGTTCCTGCTCAGCTCTAGGAGAGATTGTCTGCCATGCTAGTCTGGAAAAAAGATGAACTCTCAAAATTGGAAGTACAGTCTCTATGGAATACATATTGTTCTTACACCAGCATAAAGTTGACAAACCGTGAGTGGGGACCATCTGTACTTGGTGACAATCAACGGGACAGGCTACATGGATTTTTGGCGTTGGCTAGCCCTCACTTAGGGTAAGATTTTCTTAGCATTTCCCCAAAGTCTCCGGAGAATTATTTGCTACTTTCAAAAGAATAAGCTGGGCATGGTGGCGTGTGCCTTTAAGCGCAGCCTAGAGTGCGACTGAGACTAGGAATCACTTGAGTTCGTGGGTTCAAGACCCGCCCAGCACAACATAGCGAGACCTAGTCTCAAAAAATATCTGAGGCCAGGCATGGTGGCGCACGCCTATAGGTGGCAGCCTAGGAAGCCACGGCCAGGCCAGGGATCGTGGTTCGAGTCCCGCCAGGAGCACGTAGTGAGACCTAGTCCCCCAAAAATAGCTGGGCATGGTGGCGCGCCTGTAATCCCAGCTACCTGGAAAGCTAAGGCTGGGGATTGCGCGAGTCTGTGGTACCCCGGGCAACGTGAGCCCGCAGTTCCACAGGCAAAAATAGCAACAAGACCTAGTCTCAAAAAAAAAAAAAAAAAGTAGCTGAACATGGTGCTGTGCAAGGAGAGAATGTGCACCTGTAATCCCAGCTACCTGGGAAGCTGAGGCTGGGGATCCCTTGAGTCCATGGTACCCCAGGCCAAATAGTGAGAACGAGCCTCAAAAAAAAAAAAAAAAGAAGGAAATTGCCAGTTCACTCCTTATTTGCCACAAGACCAAGTCAGCATATACTCTACTCTACTCTACTCTGTCTTGAACCCCTAGACACTGTCTGAGCCCCCAAAAGGGTACAGAACAGACTGGGAAAGGGAAAGGAAAGTGCCATAGGTTGAAAACTTGCCTGTCTATCTGTCTGTCTACTTATCTGTCTGTCATCTATTTTATATATATATATTTTTTTTTTTGGGGGGGGAGACTTGGACTCACTATTTTTGCCTGTGGAATTGCAGGCTCACATTGCCCGGGGTACCACAGACTCAAGCAATCCCCAATCTCAGCTTCCCAGGTAGCTGGGATTACAGGCGTGTGCCACCACCACACGCAGTTATTTTTTATCTTGACCATGGAATTCCCAGCTCCCAGAACTGTGAGAAATAAATATTGGTTGTTTAAGTTACCCAGTTTCTGTTTTAGTGGACTAAGACAGAAAGGAAGTGACTAGGTAAAAAAGGGGTGGAATAGAAGAAAAAAATTGCCTATGGATGATGACCAGTAAATTCTGTGAACTTGATGCAGAGAAGGAAAATGACCAGGTGCAGACCTTCACAGTAAGGAGCTAATAAGGTAGCTTGAGAGCTAGCACTTGTTTTTGCCCAAACCTCTTCTTCCAGCAGCTTCTTCATGGCCGGCAACCCTCTGATCTTTCCTGAAAAAGCAGTTTTAAAAGTGGAGGGTAACATTCTGTCTTCCAAATTTTCACGTGTGAGTGCATCACCTAACAGGGTTGTTAAAATGCAGTTTCTGACTCAGAAGGTAGAACATACAAGTCTAATGATCTTCCAGGTCATGGGAAGCTGCTTGCTTAGCTATGGCACAAACTTGGTGAAGCAGGAGTGTGATCTACATGGAGACAAATACACAAGTCACACATGTGCAGCTTGATGGTGAGCACATTCGTGTCACCATGTAGGGTCTATGAATTATCAACATTTACCTGCCATCAGCTTCTATGACCAACACCTGTGGTACTACATGCTCTCATGATTTACTGCTTGGGCCCAATGGGTGTGCACATGCATGAGTAGGCTCATTTGGCCTGGGAGGAGGTGATAAAAGGGTAGCAACACCTTGGAGTGAGAGCAGTTGTGGGGAGGAGAGAGGTGAGCACAACAAGGAGAGAATGTGAAGAAAATGCCAGATAAAGAGACCAGAGAAAGAATGTGAAGATTCCTGGAGGGCTAGGAGGCTCACTGCCCCCATGTCCTGACCCTGGTGTAACTTCTAGAACCAATAAAGAGCCTACCTGCCTGTGTACTATTATTGGTGTCAGGAACAGGATGGTTGCACTGCACACCACAACCAGATTTAGCAATGCAACACTACTTGTATAGCCCAGGAGATTCCTTGTGTCCCCTTCTAACCACTACTCACCCCATCTCCCCAAGGGTAATACCAATCCTGACTTCTAACACCATGCATCAGTGTGGTTTTTTTTTCAACTTTATGAGCATGTGTGATGGACTGAATGTTTGTGTCCTCCTAAATTCATATACTAAAGACATATAAAGTTCCAATATGGCTGAATTTGAAGATGGAGTTTCTAAGAAAGTACTTAAGGTTGAGAAATTAGGGTTAAATGAGTTTATAAGGCCAAACCTCAGTTTCATAGGGTTGCTGTCCTTAGACAATGAGACAGGGGGAGCTCTTTCTTTTTTCTCTGCTCCTCCCTTTCTCCTCCTCCCCCTCTTGGCCCTTTTACTCTCCCTCTCCCTCTCATGCCCTTCTCCCCCCCCCCCAGAGGCACACCTAGGAAAGACCTGTGAAGACTGAGGGAGAAGGCAGATGTTCCCAAAGAGAGTGCTCACAGAAAGCAAACTTTGCCCTGTATTCCTTAAGAGTATGTCTTAAGAGTATGTCTTCTTGAATTCTGTGAGTCATTCTAGCAAGTGGCTGAACCCCCCAGATTTGTTAGTCAGAAGAATGTGTGGGTATTTTTGAAGTGGGGACCCTGCCTTTTATATGTGGATCTACACTAAAAGTGGGGTTGGTGTTTGTATCTGGGATGTCATCCCATCCATTGATGTCAGAACAGTTGGTATCAGAATAGTCAGCTTCCCCCAGAATCACAAAAAGGCTACCAGCAACAACAGAAGTAATAGTTTATTTCCCGCAAGAAAGAAAAAAACCCATGCCTCATATATGGGATAGGTGATCTTTCCTTCAATCTTGCAGTGTCAACCATGTATGCCTAGACCTCAGACAGTCACATATTGTTTGATTTAAGTTCCAGGCAATCATCGGCAATCACCCACCAAACACAGGGGATTACTATGACTAGTTTAGATTTATCAGTCTTCTCTCCTGCCATCAAGAGGTGACAACGACAATGAGGTCATCATATTTTTGTTCCCATAGGCTATTTTTTGAGTGATAAGTAGCAAAACAAAGTTAAGATTCTGTTAGGAAAACCAAGGGGTATGTGTGTGTGTGTGTGTGTCTGTGTGTGTGTGTGTATATGTCTATATAATATAAACATATTATATATAATCTAAATATATTCTATATATTAGGGAGATGACTAACAGTATATGCCATATAAAAAGATGAGGCTGGGCATGGTGGCGCATGCCTGTAAGCGGCAGCCTAGGAAGCCACAGTCGGGGCCAGGGATCATGGTTCAAGTCCCACAGGGGGCACATAGCGAGACCTAGTCCCAAAAAAATAGCTGGGCATAGTGGCACGCACCTGTAATTCCAGCTACCTGGGAAGCTGAAGCTGGGGATTGCTTGAGTCTGTGGTACCCCGGGCAACAGGAGCCTGTGGTTCCACGGGCAAAAATAGCGAGACCTAGTCTCAAAAAAAAAAAAAAAAGGTGAAATAGTCTTTGATTTTACTTGTAGCTTCAATGTGGGAACAGATCCTATGTGTTTATTTATTTTATTCACAGGCACACACCACCACACCCAGGTATTTTTGTGGAACTAGGTCTCACTACATTGCCCTGAGCCTGGTATTCGCTGCAGTTTCCTAGGCTGCCGCTTAAAGGCATGTGCCACCATGCCTGGCCATATTTTTATCTGTAAAAAGGAGGTAAATACATCTACCTGAGTGAGTGTGTGCAATATGAAAATGAGATGAAAAATGCATAGTGTGTGGCATATCACAAGTGAACACTGAATGCATGCTACCTGACACATAGTAGGTGCATCATTATATACCCTGACATGCAGTAAGTGCATAATTATATGCCCAGTTCCTGTCATGTGGTAGTTACATGCATAGGACCTGGCATGAGCACACATGTGTAATGTCCATCATCTAGTAGGCACGTTGTTACATGCATAGTGTCTGATGTGTAGTGAGAATATGAATACTGTTTCATCGTCTAGCCTCCCTTTGAGGCTGAGCTCTTGGGGGTTCATTATTAAAGTGCGCCTGACATTTAATAATGTTTATTAAATGGAAGAACAAAAGAATATTTCTCTGAGTAACTGAAGTCCTTTCCTTCTCCTTAATATGAAGGGTTATGCAACTAACTTTGTAGCAAATTCTTGCTTTGACATTAGGAAAATCTGAATTTCAGCTACAACAACTATTTGACCTTCACTGTGCCCCCATGTATGCTCTTCTTTTACCTGAGGTTGAAGTTCTGGTCCCATTTTCCTGGAACCTTCATTTCTATTGCTGTTTTTGTTGTTGTTTTTCCCCAGGAGCATTGTAATGTAAGCTTTCTTGCTGTAAGCCATTTCTGTTGAAAGAGGTAGGGCAAAAACAAACAAGTAGACAAACCAAATCCTAGCTTTTAAAAATAGCCGCTGAAAACATACTGAGGCTCTCTGCTGTTAATAAGTGATTCTTTCCCAGGCGGGTCTCAGTAGCACCCAGACTTACACCAGGCTTTGTTCCAAGGGGGTGGGGGTGCCAAAGGGAATACTGCGGCCTGAAAGACGTCCAAGGAAAAAGGCTTCATTTAGAGGCCAGCCCACATTACACAGTTGGCAGTGCTGAGCTGAACATTCTCCCAGCTTCCAGGGGGAAATGAAAGACATTCCCCCCCATTGCTTCCCTTTCAAGCCCTCACAGCTGGAAGGGCAGGAGAGCCAAGTTCCGCCTTTTTCAATGCAGGTTGTCATTCGGATGCCAGGATCTGCTGATCTATTAGCCAAATATCCAACGTGAGAAAAGGGCCATAACACATCTTTTTGCTTATCCATTATTAAATGCTCCATTTAACGCCAAAGAATCTGATTTCCCTTTTTCTCCTCTGCTACAGCTATGGAGAACACTGCAAAGGGTTTAAAAAAAAAAATACAAATGGAATTACAAGAAAGAAACACAATTTCCAAGCCGACTCCCTCATTTGTAATTCTGCACCTACAGCTGTCAGTGTTTCATACTCTGAAACCTGGAAGGGAACTTGGGAATCCTCTCATGTAATCCCTATTTTACAGATTGAGAAACAGACACCTGAGAGGTAGAATGATTCCCCAATATTATGCAGCTAGTGGAGGGCAAGGGCCACCCGACCCACATCTCCTGACTCCTAGTCCAGCTTTACACATGTGTCTAGAGACTTTTCATCAGGCCAGATTCACAGACTCTTGTTTGTGAATTAAAATGGAGCTCTCGCCAACGGAGAAGCTGTGGTACAGGCTAACTGCGTCTGTGTCATTTTAAACCAACAACCAAATCATAAAATTCAAGAGTCTGGTTTATTTTTCTTGTCCTACGGAACAAAATACCTTACAGGCTGACTTTCCCTAACTCACAAATAAGCTGTCTTCTAACAGTGTTTGGAATTTTCTATTTAGAACACAGGATGTGTTTTCTTCCCAGGAAATCACATGATCTAGTGTGGTTAGAATCCCAGGGCAGGTCACAAAGGCCAGCTGAACCAGCAAGTACCCACAGTGGAGTAAACCACCCTTCATCACATTGTTTCTAAGTATAAGCTCACTCCAAGTTTCAAGTGGGAAGAGTGAAACCCAGCTAGCCCACCAGAGCCGGGCAGTAAGATATGCTCCAGGTGAGGGTTAGGAAGTCATGCAAAAGCGGGGTCTGGGCTCAGGCTCTAGGTGGAGATGGAGACTCTGCTACTTAATAGATGGCTAGTTCCTCATTTTTTCTGAGTCTCTGAAAAATTAGGATGGTTATTAATGCTTCGCAGCTAAGTTAGAAGGACAAAATAAAGATATATATAAAAAGAACCTATTAAGTGACTTGCATCTATGACAATTTATTATTACTTACTAATTTATTATTACTTATTATTATACCTACTTGGGGGAAGGGAAGGATAGGCTCTGATAGTTTAGAACATTTTCAAAGAGTGGACCCTGGACTGGGGGAAGCCTCCTGCCATAGCCTGATGGGCAGAAGGCAGGGAGGGGCCTTGGGTTTTTTGTTCCCTCCTCACACCCTACGACTTAGGCAGTAGAAGTACAGCAGCTGTGGCTCCAGCCCTGGCTGAGAGCAGTGAGGTACTGGGTGGACCCACAGTGGCTACTCCACGTAAACCTGTTATTGAAAGGGCTGCACCCTTGCAGCACGCAATCATAAAGCAGTGTGATCTCTGCAGTCATCCTTGCCCATCCCTGGAGACCATCTCTTGCACCTCCCCCAGTGCTTCTGGGTCCTTTCAAGTCTCATTTCTGTGGCTAGAATGTTCTAGTGAGTGCAATAATCTAACTCTAAATGGTGTTTCATTTTAAGCTTGTGCCTCCTCCTCCACCAAGCTGAGACCAACTTCAGGCTTAGAAACTGCAGTGGGGAGAGGGGAGGGCCTGTGTCATTTGCTCTTTCTCTCCTTGCTCTGCTTTCAGGCCCCATACACACGGTATGAGGTCAGACCCACGAGGAGAGGGTTGGGGAAGGAGCAGCCAACACAAGACCTGGCACAGGATGCTCTGAATGTCTGCTGTGCGGGCCTGAGCTTTTTGCAGTCTTATAGTTCCAGAGTGGAACTTGAAAGCCTTCCCCACTTGTCTTAAGGTGAAATGAAAGTACCAGAATCTTCCCCCAAGGATATGGCCCGACTGTCCCAATTTACCCAAGACGGACAGATTTTTCAGGGTGTAGGACTTTCAGTGTTAAAACTGGGCCAGCTCCAGGCTGCCAGGAGGAACCTGACCCAAAGAGGGGCACATGATTCACCCATTCCCTGCAAAGTAAGCATGTTCTCGTGACTCTTCAGCTCCAGAGCACCAGAGGATTAGAGTTGGCAGACTAGTTTTATAGTCTCTGAGCAGGTCCTGTGTGGAGGGTCTACCTCCTCTGCAATGCAGGTTCTCTTTGAAACCTGTCTATACTGAGAGCAACCCTTACACAGGGAGCAGGGGAATTTCTGTGCTCTACTGAATCTCATTCCAGAACTGGGGATTACCAGCAGGGAGCCTTAATTACAAAACCATGAAACTTGCTGTTGGCTGTGGCCTGGTCTTAAATCTTAGCTGTTACCTTGAGCAGGATTATTATTCAGCATGTCTGTGTCTCAACTTCCTCACATGTGAAATGGGTTGATACTGGCACCTACCTCGCAGAATTATCTAGAGCATTACAAAAGTTAATTCATGTGACACAGTGTCTGGAACCTGGTTGCTGCACACAGTAAACGTTAGCTGCCAGCCACGTCATCCCAAGTCAGGATTGGGTAATAAAAATTTTAATTAGTTTCAAATCTGATGCAGGCATCTTTTCTTAAGTTATTTTCTCAATTTTAAAGCATACAGATGAGTCAATGTTGCAAAGACGGGGAAAATCATTTGCTCATATGCTGCTTGTGGGGAGTGCAAATTTAGTCTTTCTGGGAGATCATTTAGCAATATATTTTAAAAGTCCTAAAAATGCCTTTGACATAGCAACTTCATTTCTAGGAATTTATCCTGAGGATATAATAAGAGAACTGGCTAAAAATTAATGAGTAAAATTTTTATTGCACTATAGTTAAAACGGTAAGAGATTGGGAACAACTAAATGCCTTAAAATAGGGGATAGCTAAATTTTGATTCATACAATGGAATACTATGCAACCACTAAAAATTATGTCAACAAGCTGAGACACTAACCCTTGATAGCAGACTACAGAACTGAAGCACCAAGGGGGAGATTGGTTAGGGTAGGGAAAAGAACAAAATGAGAAGAAAGCACAATGACTTAAAGTCGTGGAATATGGATTAGTTGACCACTGGAGGGTAATACCTGATGGGGATACCCCAATATTACCTCAATTAAAGTAATTAATTAATTAAACAATAAAATTGTTATTTTAATGTATTCAAAATCTTCAGATATACACCATAAAAACAAAAATAAAAACAAGTCAACATCTCTCTTCATTGATGGTTAGGATATCCAGTATACAGATAGTGTACTTAAGTGTAGCATGCATATTTTAAAATAATATGTATTCCAGAATTTTTCTGAACATAGGGATTATAATAATCTAACTGAAATAGAAATGTTTATGTAATTTTTTATCTTGATTTTTTTAATTTAACATGATATTATATTAAAGCTATTTTGTACAATGAACAAAGATTCCACAAATTTTATACCATCACACTGATGTTTCAAAATTTAGATAACCAGCCAGGTATGGTAGTGCATGCCTGTAAGTGGCAGCCTAGGAAGCTGGGGCCAGAGGAGTCCTCCTGGAGGCACTTAGCAAGACCTAATCCCAAAACAATATAGCTGGGTGTGGTGGCACACGCCTGTAATCCCAGCTACCTGGGAAGCTGAGGCTGGGAATTGCTTGAGTCTGTGGTACCCCAGGCAACATGAGCCTGTGGTTCCATGGGCAAAATTAACGAGACCTAGTCTCAAAAAAAATTTTTTTAGATAACCATTTATTGTTGGAGTAGATTTTTCCAGTATTTTAAAGACTATCTTGTTAAAATATTTGTGCATAACTTTTTTTTTTTCATCTTTAGGAGTATATCTTTAACACCCCAAGTCAAATTACTAGGTCGAAGTACTAGGACTGCATGTGTGTGAAGGAGATAATTTTTAAGATTTTCGACATTCTGCTTTTCAAAAAGGTTATGATCGTTAAACATCAAGCCTTGGCTTGAAGTTGATGCTGGTTCACTTCTATCTGCAGTGTCAGAATATCTCAAACTAACACCATGCCTGTCACAGGCTTACCATCCTAGCCAGGAGTATCATCCTCAGAATATCTGATCCTCCTGTTACGGATAAAGAAGTCTGGTGGTTCCAGATGAAATTGCACCAAATTAGCACAGAGGTGGGGGAAGGGAGGAGAGGAAGAGTCTTCCATGGTAACAAAACACCTAAACACACCCATAGATCAGTGTGTTGCTGAAGAGTGACTTGATTATGCAATATGTAACTCAACACATTTTGGCAATTTTTAAGTGCATTTGAATTGCTCTTAGTTTTGTATGTTTTTCAGAATTATTAACAAGCTAAAATTCAAATGTTTCAGGAACATCTTGGTGAAAACCTCAAGATTTTGGTTGACAAAAGCACAAAAATAAAGTATTCCAGAAAAGAATTACCTAAAAGAATCACAGCTAAGAAAATGTAAATAATGAAAAAATGAAGAGAAGGGCTATGATAATCAGATTATATCAAAGCAATACTTAATTAAGAGGAAGAGACACAGTTTGAGCATAGTTTAAGAACTCCAATTTAACGAAGCTTGAATCATATGAATATACTGAAAAAGATTTACATTTTAGTGATTTAATTATAAAATACATCAACAATAAGGATACCAAAAACTTGTGGTAAGCTATCATTGCCAAGACATTGACCCATAAATTCAGGAAAAAAAAATGAAAATAGAGAAAAAAGCTCATTATAGCCATGTGTCTGTATTTCATCATTATAAATATTATATCATTTTTCTGGATTTTGTCATGTAATCATATTTGTTAGCTTTTTAAATGTATAATTTGTGATTTTCTCTAAATTAGTATTCATATTTTATGTTCATAATTTGATATTTTTTAGAAAAGTTCCCAGTTTATGAATCTTAGTCCCCCCAAAACTTAAATCCATCCCTGCTATAAATAAAATGGTTTCAGAGAAGTTTATAAATACAGGTCAGTTAATTTTCTTCATCACACCTGTTTTGTAACAAGAAAGCTTATCACAAAGTACCTTTGGGGAGGTACTCCCTCAAAAGAATCCATAGGTTCTATAAGTGAAAAATGAGTCATTCAACACTGAACACTCAAGCGTTCACTGAGCCTCTACTACACATATCAGGCAGGGCAAGCACAGGTGAATGACATCCGTGAGAGAGCCAGGCAGTAGACAAAGACAAAAGGAGCTGTGAGCCATCTTCACTAAGCAGGGCACAATCACCCAGCAAGTCTATTTTTGTGCCCCCTGTCTTCTCAACCTGGCTCCAAGGCCTGGTTCTTTCTCCACCCTTGCCAGGTATCTCACATGGGGATCACTGATAGGTCCCTTTAAGTTACAAGAACAGTTCTCTTCAGTCGTCTGGCTCAGGTAATAATCAAAATGTTAAATATAAAGTCCAAAGTGTCTCCCTCCTATAAATCAGAAACCTATAGTGATGGAAGAGTGTGGTTGTGGTGACCTCACCCACCCTCTTCATCCACCTCCCACTTACTAGACAGGGTTCCTAAGGGAGGAGAGAAGGGGAGGAGGCAGGATAAAGGAGCAAGAAAATCTTAACCTGGCTGATTCGCCAGTGACCTAACACTGGGGCTCAATAATTAACTTCTGTTTCGGGTACATTTGTAGATTTCTTGGTGAAACCACAGAATTTCTGCTGCAAAGTTTACAGTTTAAGTTTGCCAGATAATATACAGAATGCCTAGCTGAATTTGAAATGCAGATAAACAATAAATTTTAGTATCTCAAATATTGTATGTAATATACTTACACTAAAACTTCATTCTACTTACATAAAATTTAAATTTTAGTAGCTGTCAATGCATTTATATTTGAAAATCTGGCAACCCTGTCCCAGCTACTATTTCTAATATGAGGTCTGGGCGTTTGTATGTTAGGGGAGGGGGTTCTGCTTTTCCAGCGGTTTATCTGTCTGCTCACTTTGTTGCTGGCACCTACCTATCAAGGTAGCCCCTTTGGTTGTGTCCCTTTCAAGGAGGTTCACGGAAATCCCCCACTTTGTGACCCTCATCTGATCCACAAGAAAAAGCACCTTTTCCCACTGTCTTCTGGAATTGCTAATTCAGCACAGCCTTTACTTCTCAGACCAGCCCTCACATTTCCTCCAAATATTTAATGGTACAAGAAAATCTCCTCCTGATGTCCTTTTCACTTACCTGGAGGTCCCCAACCCCTAGGAAATACAATGGATTGGAACTCTGGGTCTCAGTCAGCCTCTCAAAGAAAACTTTCTGGACTTGTTACTCAGTCTGCAAAAGGGAAGGCCAAATGCTGACAGAAGAAATTTCCATTCTCTGAGTTTTCCTGATTGGGACCTCAGAACCTCATGGGGATGGGGGATTCTTGGCATCAACTATTTTCTTCTCTGCTTGGAACAACAAAAATCCCTTTTGAGAGCCAGATACACTCTTCTAAAAGAAGTCCAAAGGGTGAGGTGGGTGCTGGAAGATGGGTTATTTAACTAGGCCTGGGAAGTTGAGAAGGGTTTCACAGATGGAAACACCCAAAGGACATCACCCAGTGCTGCTAAAGATTTTAGTGCCCAGGAATTCGTAGGGATGCAGATTTGACCAGTAAATCTGGAGTGGGACCTAAGATACTGCATTTCCCACAGCTCTCAGATGATGTCCTCCAGAGGACTTTGAACAGAGGAAGCCTGGAAGGACCAATAGGAGGAGTAGCTAGTTCCTTAGAGAGTTGAAGGGGGTGGGGCAATGCAAAAGCATTAACAGTAAACTTGTAACACAGAGAAGGGTTAGTGTTAACACTACCTGGTGACAATGTTCAGAGGCTAAATATAACCAAACCATGGGGAGAGAGGGGAAGGAGATAGCAGTAGGTGAATTTTCAGGAAGGGTCCTGAACTGGAAAAGCAGGCTGAATTGGTTCCATTTGTGTCCGATCTTGTAAAGAAAACGTTTTATGAGCTAGCCTACATAATTGCACTTTACAAAGCTGTGTGAACATTAATTACTCAGTGAATCTGATGGCTTGACCACAAAGTGGTAGGACAGACGCAATCAAGTCTTACTTTGCCCGATGCTCAGCTGGCACTGACTTCTTGCCATTCACACAACTCTGTGTCTTTCAACTTGCCCAGGAGGTGTGAGTCACCTGATGGAGCTTTACTGGTGTAACTTCTAGAAGAGGGTCAGCAAATCACACTGATTGTGTGAGGCAGAATCCTAGTCCTCTAAAGACACCCATGTCCTAATCCCCAGGACCTCTGACTGTTACTTCCCATAGCAAAAGGGAATTTGCAATGTGACTAAATTATGGACTCTGAGCTAGAGAAAGCATCCTGGATGAATAGGTCATATTTAAACATGTGAGTCCTCAAAAGTGAAGACATACTCCCAGCTGTGGTTAGAGGGAGAGATGTGAAAATGGAAGAAAGATCTCAGAACTAGCAGCATGAGAGGTTCTGGCTCTGCCAGCTCCAGGTAAGGAAATGAAGACTTCAGCCCTAATACCTCATGAAACTGAGTTCTGCCAACTTGCAAGGACAAGAAAACAGATCCTTCTCCAGAGTCTCCAGAAAGGAGATCTTGAGACTATATGGGCACTGGTATCCCTGTATATCATGTTGCTTAAAATCGGTAAGGTTTTAATGACTTGTTACAGCAGCAACAGAAAACTAATACCTTTCCCAAAGTGACTTCTCCCTTCCTTGTTAGAGGGAGACTTCAGGTCTCCTGTTGAAAACTAGCTTCCGTAAGTTGTCACACCCAAAATGCTAAAAGCTCTCCAAAGCAGCTGCTGTTTTCTGAGAACAATGAACCGCTTGTAAGCCTGAGAAAACACGATGACAAGTCAATTTCACGAACAACGAACAGCGAGTCTGATAGGCATGTCCTCAGATGGCAAGTTGGTCCTTGAATATTTGCCTTCTGCCTTGCCTTTATTTTCCAAGTCTCCCTGCCTGGCTCTTTGGCTTTCTAACTCTGTCAAAAAGTCATCAGTTCTTCTTACAGGAGGTGTATGAACACATGCCTTCCCCAGTGGTTCTTGGAGAGGCCCATGTCCAGGTATCTCAAAGGCCACCTTCCTTAGACCCTTCGTTTAGCAGGAAAGGGTTTGGAAACTGTTCAGCCCAACTATGCCATTTTACAAGAAAGAAAGAAAGGAAAAGAGGGTAGGAGAGGGGGAGGGAGGAAAGAAGGAAACTGAGATTAACTGCCAGAGAATCCCTCCTCCAGGGTGGGCCCAGCTGGCAATATCCCAAGGGATGGTGTGACATTGAAATTAAAACGGTGAGGAGAATTGACACCTAAAAGAAACTTGGCCCAAATAATCAAAAGGGCATGTCTAAGGGTTAACAAAACCGTCAAGGCCCCAGTACCCAGCAGAGATCAGAATCAGGAGCCTGAGTCAAACAGCCAGGGAGGCAGGGGCTTCAGTGGGTGCTTCAATCTGCCTCTGCGCACCTCACACTGCCACCAAACTAAGCGTGCATTATGTGTGCCATCTTGCCAAAGCAGTCATCAACTTCCATGAATCATGACTGTGTCCAAGTTATGAAATGTACACAGTGTTTCTACATACACAGATTGTTTCCTAAAGGTTAACATCCAAACAAATCAACTAAGGGCAATCTGCTAATTTCCTGAGAAATTAAGCAAATTCAACTTTTCTTTTCTTTTTTGTTTTGAGACTAGATCTTGCTAATTTTGCCCATGGAACTGCAGGCTCACATTGCCCGAGGTACCACAGACTCAATCAATCCCCATCCTCAGCTTCCCAGGTAGCTGGGATTACAGGTGCATGCCACCATGCCCAGCTATTTTTTTGGGACTAGGTCTCACTAAGTGCCCCTGACGGGATTCGAACCATGGTCCCTGGTCCCAGCCGTGGCTTCCTAGGCTGCCGCCTACAGGCATGTACCACCATGCCCAGCCCAAAGTCAACTTTTCTTTCTCCTCTCCCTTTCTTCATTTGAAACATGCTTTCTAAAACTTTGTAGTATTACAAAAAAAAATTCCCCTTTTGATTGATAAGCTAAGTTTTGCTGAAGTAGCATCCTGTAGGGGCAGGTATCCTTCATGGGATCTAGTGAAAGACAGGGCAAATGGGCTTAGAGACTCAGAGGCCTGGACACTGGGGTTGGAGGGTCCCAAAGGGGCTCAGACATACAGACCTTCGTGCACCACCCAGCCTACTGCAGGCGCCTTCTAGAATGATCTCCTACCCCAAAAGTCTGGACTTTATTGCTAAATTACTTAAATTAATGATTTATGCAAGCAGGCATTAATCACCACCCTCTGCCAAGCACAAGAGTTCAAAGAGAAGGGGGTCTTCATCTTAATCCTCATTTCTGCTGGTTCTTTGTTTTCTTATATTGAGGTCACGTTAGTTTACAACACTGTATTTGGTTTAGGTGTACAGAGTTTCACCTTAGCAGCCCACCACCAAATGAACAGTCATCATAGACTACCAGCTAAACACCACTTCACCTACCTCTCTCCCTTCTTCCCCTTTGGAAACCACTATTCTGTTGTTAGCATCTAGGGTTTGTTTCGTTTTTATTGTGTTGTTCATTTGTCTTTTTTCCCTTCTCATTTCACAAATGAATGAAGTCATTTCTCCTTTATACTTAACTCCACTTGCATAACCCCCTCAAGGTCCGTTCATGTTGTCTCAAAGATGGCAAAATTTCATCCTTTTTTTTTTTTTTTTTTTTTTTTGTGGCTAAGTAACCCTTGAACTATCCCCTGTATCTTCCAGCCTGACACAAGAAGCTGCCTCTCTTAACCTGTGACCTCTTCTTCTTTCAGAGTCTATTTTTGATCCTCTTTCTTGGTTCAGTAAATGCATGGAGAATTTCAGACCAACCTTACAGGCAGCCACCCTCTCCCCCACCTTGGCCTGAGTCTCAGGACCAGGCAGGATCCTGGTACTAATAATGACCTCAGAGTTTCAGTCCAGTTTCGGCAGAGGATGGCAGCAGAAGACTCTCCCTCAGGGACTGAGTCCAAACACCTGTTCTCTAGCCTGGCAGAAGCCCTACACCCAGAACCTGGAAGGGCAGTCCTGACTTTCCATGGCTAGGGGTCTGCTGACCCGCTGCCCTTCTCCTTAAAGTACATTCCATCCCCTATAAGACCAGTATCTGCTTCCAGAATGATTAATGCTGAAGTTTTTTTTTCACCCTGCGAAATGCCTTTTCAGGCAGTGCATTTTGAAAAAGGACCCTGCCATCTGCAGTGGGTCTGTGCGGAAATGCAGGGAAATGGCCATGTGTTTATTTATGTCGTCCATTGTTAGCTAAGAATATCCAGGTGTTCTAATAATGGTGGTATCATTACCGCCATTACTTACCAAAGGAAAAAGTGCTGGGTGGTGGAAAGGATGCTGGGCTCAGGACAGGAAAACAAGCCCCGAGAGCCCCAACCCAGGGGCCTGAGCGAGTCCTTTTTAATTTTTAGCCTCAATATCTTCCTCAGGGGATAGTTCAAGGACCTTAAAAAAATGACCCTAGTAGTACTTGCTATGCCAACTCAGAGGGATATAAGGACCCATTGTGAAGATACACGTGTAGCCCACATTCACTCAGGCCTGCAGCCCAAAGGACAAATGAATCTACATTAACAGATGTCTCAGCTCACGCCTCCCACTGGCTGACACCAGACCTCCCGCACTCTGCCACATACGTTTCACCAGAGATATATTTGGGCACTCCAGGGGGTGTCTCAGGAGAACCCCTACATAGGCTTTTCTCTCAAGTCGGTGCCTGAGACATGAGAACACTGTCCTTTCTATAGCAATCCATTCCCCTCAAGGGAATCTGAGCTTCAGGGGTCTGTCCCAACCAGGAAGTATCAAAATGATCCGTTTCTGCCCAGCCCTCCTTCAGTTCCCTACTCCGACCACACTTCCCCTGTCCTGGGAGAAACATTAAGATAAGTTGGGCAGGGGGGTTATTCCATCTCTTGCAGTAGAAACTAAACTGAGGGGAAGATGATCCCCCTTCCCATTCTCTAGTTGTTCCAAACTTCAATCCTTTAGAAAGACAAGCCAAGATATAAGGTCAGCTTGGGATGATGTAAGGTGGCCCTGAATTGCAGTGACAAGCATTCTCACCTTGGAACCCAAGCTGGGCCTCTCCAGACAGCCTCTTGACTATCCCTTGCCTCCTAACCTATCTAAGGCCTCCCTCTAACAAGTGATTCTATGAATTACCTTCTGCTCCTTGTATAAATTCCTCTTCTATTTAAGTTAGCCAGAAAGTGTTTCAGCTTGCCACCAAAGTCCAGTTGCAACAAGACAGAATTCAAATGCAGGAATCGCTTCTGAAAAAACCATGTGCTTTCTAAATACCATTTTTGATACACTGCTAAAGTTTACATGCCCATAAGATATAATTATTACAGTGGATTAAATTGGATAAAATCCTCATGAAGTAAATGGCAGGGTGGTGGTGATTCTGGAAGGAAGCAAGTGCAAGTCATCAAGGTCAAATGCTCTCAATCACCATAGTTACAGAAAGATTCAAAAGGAAAAGAATGACTTGAGTCAGGAAGACAGCCATGTAAAGAGGAAGCACCCAGCTGGGTAATGGGCTTCCACCACCAGTTTTCTAAATAATTAAATTCAGTTTTAAGAAAAAAAATTCCTATTTGGTATGTGTATGGTGATCATCATGAAACTTAGAATTTTAAAACTAGAAGGACCTTAAAAATCATCCGACTCACCTCATTTCATAGCTAAAAATATATACCCAGATAGCTTAATAGATATCAGATGCCATGGTAGTGTTAGAACCAGAAGCAGAGAGATGTTTTCTCCAGGTTGACACACTGCCATATGGAAAAGCTTGATGAAAGTAGTCCAAAAATTCAGAGAGAAATTTCTCTTACACAATGGGAAATTAGATTAATTTCATTACAGACAAAATCAAATCACACACTTACTCTAGTATTTCTGTCTTTGTACGATCACAGTTTCATCATCAGAATCGTCCCCTAGACTGTGTCAGCAATTCCTTTTTTTAAAAAATATTTTATGTTATTTTATTTTATTTTTTGGGACTAGATCTAGCTATGTTGCCCAGGGTATTCCCAATCCTGCGTACTCAAGCAATCCCCAACCTCAGCCTCCCAGGTAGCTGGGATTACAGGTGCCTGCCACCATGCCCAGCTGCTTTTTTGAGACCAGGTCTTGCTATGTTGCCTGGGGTAGTCACAGACCTGCGAACTGAAGTGATCTCTGGCCTCTTGCCTCCCAGCACTTGGATACAGGTGCGTGTCACCATGTCTGGCTGTGTCAGCAATTTCTTCTGCTTGTACTGAGGAGTAGTTAAGAAGAATCTCACCTTCCAGGTCTCCTAGAGTGTCCTGAGGCCCACACAAGAGAAGGAAGCATTTTAGAGAGTTCCAGAGAGTACATTTCCCTGCAGCTTACACGGGTTTTCTTAAATACATTACCTGGAAGGATGCTACACTCTGGTGTTAACTTGGTGCTATGATGTTACATTCTAGACAATCATTCAACATCTAGACCAAAAGTCACTCAAGAAATATAGTGGGAATCCCAAGCTCTCAGCTGAAGCATTTTTATATGAGCAGGCAGTTACTCACAGTGCAATATATGGAAAAACTTCCCTTTCAAAAGATACATTTTTTAAGAGGGTCTTGCATCAAAGGCCTTTCCAGATAGCACAGACCCTGTTTCTCTCCCATGGATTCACCATGCTTCCAGCAGGCCCTCCCCAACCACTGACCTTCAGAGGCAAGTGAAATAGGACCTATCACATGGTATGAGCAATGCTCATTTTGTATTTGTTGTGAAGAGTGCTCCAAGATTACCAAAAAGGAAAAAAGTCAAGTGTGATAATCTGACCATATTGAGTAAAAAGTAAATATGTATAATTTAGTGAAATATGCTAAAAAGACTTCAAAAATGAGACACATAAAACCATTCAAAGTTATTTGCTCCTCAGAAGTGGATTTAGAATAGGGTTTAAGAACACTGAGGAAGGGTATGTTTTGCTTTCCACTTGAAACATCTCTAAGTTGTTTATATTAACAACAAATATGAAAGGGTATTACCTTCATAATGCAAAGAAGAAACTCATTATTTAAAAATGCTGTTTGGAGGCAATAGTCCTAGACCTCAGGTGGATGGAACTGAGAAATCTATATTTTAACCAGTTATCCCCTTTAATCAATGCACAGCCAAAATTGAGAATCACTGGGTTCCTGCACTAAGAGTTCCCATTGATGTGTTAACTGGGAGAGGTGGTATATTCTGGTGTTATCTTAATATGAACCACTTTATCAGATTAGTTCCTGGGGGGAAAGGATGTTGGTAAAATTCAACAGAAGACCTACATGGTGTGTACATGGGACAGAAGTGAGTTACTCAAACAGGGCTTCCTAGGGCAGCCAGAGGGCACTGGGTTCATGCCTGTATCATCAGCTAATACTGCTATAACAAAATATCTCAGATTTTAGGCTTAAACAACAAACTTATATTTACACAGTTCTGGAGGCTGAAAATCCCACATCAAGGTTAGCAGGGTTCAGTTTCTGGTGAGAGAGTTCTTTGGGAGTTAGAGGTGTGCCAGGTGTGCAAGCCCTCCTGTGAGTGTGTATAGAGAGAGTTCCTTCTCTGGTGCTTCTCCTTATAAGGACACTAATTCTGTGGGCTCAGGACCCCTCTCCTTTGACCTCATTGTGCCAATAAATACCTCCTGAGAGGCCCCATCTCAAAATACAGCTCCATGGGGGGGGGGGCTGGGGCTTCAGCATGGGGACATAAACGTTCAGTCATTCAGTTCATAGAAATTGCCCAAGAAGTAGAAAAGAGAGAAGAAGACAAACCAGCCCAGAGGGTGAGCCCCAGTGCCAGCCTGGTTACTCTACATCTTCTGTTCTTCCTACCAGCAAGTAAGAATTTGGGACTTGTGAAACTACTACCAATTATGATATTTGTTTTATTTGTAAGTCCCCAAATCATGTTTAAAAATAATTATGTGTTACTTATGATAGAGGGCTAGGGGAAAATATTTGGAGTGATATAAACCTACAGACTGCTTGCATGGACCAGATGAAAAAGGAAAAAACCCTACTCCATATTATGCTATTCTTAACAGTGCCAGGAAAGCCATGAATGAAAGGAGGGGCAGGACCACAAACTGTCAAGTGATTGTAAGGAAAAGTGGAAGAAACCAGAGTGTAGGTGGATCTCTTTGCTCTCACATTTTGGAAAGAAAGAAGTTTCAATTCGGTAATTTTAAGTTTTCTCAAAAAATAACTTCATGTGTGGTTCTAAATTATAGATGAGTCAATTCTGAGGAACTTCACATAAGATTAGTATCTAATTTCTCCTCTTCTCCATAAACCTGGCTTAATAGCCTTTGTCCTGTCCCCGGTGATATTGGTTGTCCTATAAAAGTAAATGTGTTTCTGGCAGACACCATTCTCACAGCAGTGCTGGTATGTGATGTTGTGATATAATAAGCACTATATATATTTGGTTTAGTTCCTGGCACAAGAGCCTCTACAACCCCCAGAATCTCCTGTGTGATTAGCATGCCTTTGGTGCACTCTGAATGAGTAGCCTTAGCTAGGGCTAACTCCAGATAACTTCAGGATGGGAGTCTGAAAAACCATGAAATTAGAAGGTTGGGGCTCTCAGTTCTTGAACCTTTGGAGAGAGGAGAAAGACTGGAAATGAAGTTAACACTCATGGTTAATGATTTGGTCAATCATGTCTCCATGATGAAACTTTCACCAAATTCCCTGTTCAAGTTCAGAGAGTTTCTGGGTTGGTGAACACCCTGAGTAGCCCATAAGAAAGTATGCTCTGAGATGGGAGGTGAGCTCTATGTTCCTCACCTGGTTCCTGCTGCATTGTGACTTTGATAATAGTAAATTATTATTCCTGAGTGCCGTAAGGCATTCTAGGAATCAAGCAGATCTAGTGCCTCTGTCCACCAATTATGATTTAGGGTTACTTAACTCTCTATGTCTCAGGCTCCTCCTCTGTAAAACTGGGGAATAATGAAATCTTCATTCATACAACATTGAAGTAATACATTATAAAGTATTAAAAGTAATAGAAAGAATTAAAGAATCAACAAAAACTAGGTAAATTTATTATCATTACTGTGATTTAAAAGGTTAAATGACTTACTCAAATAAAGATTTCTACTAAGTGCTGAAGCTGGAATTTGCATTGTTTTACTCCAAAGTATACATTTCTACATCATTCAACCCTTTCTAAGTTCGTCCTCTTCCCCCAAGGAATACCAAAGCAGTTCAGGTTATGGCTTTGTTTGATGTTACCTTCTGGCCACAGGATTTACTTTGTGGCTTTGTATTAAATAGGAAGTAGGACTGGCTCAGAGAGGTAGCGTCCTCTCATCCAGAGGGTGCAGTGGGGTGCAAGCCAGAGACACACCACTGGGGGTAGCCAGGTCAACCCGGAGCCTCTATGCGGCCCACAGCTCCCACCCTTCCACCGCTAGCCAGCGGGGAGCAAAAGTAGAGAAGATCCCAGGGCAAGCCCTGCCAAGTCTGGAGAGCCCAGGAGGGGGGATGGATGGGGATTTAGCTCCACCCACCAGCAGATGGTTGTTGCACAGGGCAGCCATCCACAGCCCAGATCGGCCAAAGCATTTGCCCCCAGGCCTCACCCCAAGGGGGAATTGGGATGGCACATGCATGGACATCCCGACGCAGGGAGGTACCAGTGCATGGGTAGGTGAGGAGGGTTGGGTGGGTGGCAGGGTGTGCTCCCTCCATTTCACTCCCCAGGAATGAAACCCTAATCTTCAGGAGGAGCAAGAACATATATAACACAAACACCATCATAAAATGGGTGAGGGACCAGGTAAAAACCCAGCCCACAAGCTGGACACAGCAGATGGACAATCAAAAGAATCAATCCATGCAAGACAGGAGAAACATCTATAGAAACACAATATCACAAAGCACACATATGCGCTCACCGGGTCTGGAAGACCCAAGACCACATCTCAGAGATTCCTTCTAGGAGAGCAAGGCACCCCTCCCCACTTTACAGGAGAGGAAAGGCAAGCCAAAGACTGGGGGCATCAACCCCACAGCACAACTGCAAACTGAGGCAGAGGAGATCATCTACAATAGCCAATCACAATTGCCTGTATCCACAGAGAAACTTCTTCATCGCCCCTGGCTGGAGGTGAGATCCCCTAAATTTGATGCCAGAACCATAGGTAAAGCAGCAAAACAACAAAGATGGGGTTGGAGTAGACAAACTACAATGAGAAAGCATGGAAAGACCACAAATAAAAATATAATGGCTGCCCAATGCAAACTTAAGATTGAAAACCTACCATCAAGGCTCACCTAGGTCCGAAAAAACAGTCTTTCACCCAATGAAAGAACACTACCACAGGAAAGAAAGAGACTAATGGACTTATCACAGACTAACAAACAACAAAGAGTGGGATGTGAAAGAATGGAGAAAGCTCCTAAAGGAGGGAGGTGGGGGAGATATCCCAAAAACCATTTACTGAGGTTGTGATTTAAAGAATAAAAAAAATAAATGAGTGAATACATGAAAATAAATGAATAAATAAACAAATAAATAAATAAAAAGGAAGTAGGACTGGCTCTCTTGCACCTGCCATAACACACACAGGTCCAGGAAATATGGCTGATAAGGCAGGAGGCAACCAGTTCTAGGGGCTAGAGAAATAAGACCACAGGAAGGGGTACAAGGTCTTGGCACATCTGTGGATGCAACAGGCTAACTTAGGTCCAGAACAGTCTGAGAAAGGCAGTTAGTTTGGGCAGGTCACAGAGGGACATGCCCACATCATCAGGTTTTGGTTGAGATGCATAGAGAGTGATTATTATACAGTCAGTCCATCCAACTGGATGACCTGGAAATGTGAAAGGTGGAATGTGAATTTCTCCAGAGCCTCTGTGGAAGGACTCATATCAGTGACTTACCTGTGATTGTGGTCATTCCCACACTAAGTGAGGGTGTAGGAGTAAAGAGGTGTGAGTGGGTATATATAGAACCCACATGAAAATAGGAGATGGAAATAACTACTTGCTTGTTCTGCTCCTTTCACAGGCTATTTTAGTTCTTGCCAATGATCACTTAGCAGCTAGTCTTTCCTCCAGGATGCCAATGGGAAAAGAGGCTCAGATAAGTAATTTTCACAGAGACAGTATTGGACTGTCTAATAAGTCACCAAAAGAGTCTGCTTAAAGCCAGGCATGTTGACCCGTGCCTGTAAGCTTCAGCCTGTGAAGCAGCTGGGGCTAGGGATTGCAGTTCGAGTCCCACTCAGGACCTAGTCCCAAAAAAATAGCTGGGCATGGTGGCAAGTGCCTGTAATCCCAGCTACCTGGGAAGCTGAGGCTGGGAATTGCTTGAGTCTGTGGTACCCTGGGCAACGTAAGCCTGTGGTCCACAGGAAAAAATAGCGAGACCTAGTCTCAAAAAAAAAGGTTTGCTTAGGAAATTAGCAACATGTAAAAACTTGTTTTTTCATAATAATTTAAAATTCTACTTTTATCAAAACATCTAAAAAAAACATTGTGGGAAGAAACTCAGAACTTTGATGGACTTCCTGACAGTTATTTTTATGTGCTATGCAGAATGGAAAGAATGGGGGGAAGGTTTTCTCCTCATTTTCCTCTCTTCTGGGGAAGTGGTGAGGTGGTTTTTGAACCCTTAGCAAATTTCCTTCACATCACACTGACCAGGACTGGGTCATGTACCTCAGATCAGTTCCCAACAAGGGGAAATAGCATGGCATTAATTGTCTTACAGCAATCATACCATATACTACAAAGATGGGCAAATTGCTGTGCCATAAAATTGGGCTCTGTTAGTGGGAGGGGGCAACAGCTGTTGAGTAGACAATGGATGGAGCTTTTACAATGTTCCAAAGTCTCAGGGGAGCTAGCGAAGCATAGACTATTCATTTGCCAAATGGCCACCTTTGGTCCAGGTTTTTAAAACTTTGACTTGAAAAAAAAAAGAGAGAGTATTAATTGACTCTCTAGGGGACAAGACTCCTATTAGTGTTATGCTGTGTTCTAACCAATGCTTGCCCTCCATCCTATCTCCCCTTCTCTATTTCTCTCCCTTCCTTATTCGACTAAGTTCCCTATGACTTGTTTTCACTCTGTCCCTACTTCCCACTCTCTCTTCAACTCACTGTCATGTAACTTCCACCCCCACCTCTTCCTGGAAAGTGTCTGCAAAGGTCATGAATGAATATCATACTCCCAATCCCTGGCACACTTTCCCCTGCAGTTTACTTAGCTCCACAGCACACGACTCTGTCAATCCCTCCACAGTGTGGACATGCTCACCCCACTGGGAGCTTGTGACCTCACTCTCTCCTCACCCTAAATGGTCTCCTACAGAGTCCCATTCTGCAATTTTGGGACTCAGTCCCCAAGATTCTTTCCTTCTCTTCTCTCTCCAGATTGGAGACCTGTGCTACCACCCCAAACCTCAGTGCAGGCTGGAGGCCTGACTCCACACTTGGGTGTTTCATTGACTTGTGAATGACTCTACCTAGAATCTCACAGCTCCTTCTCGACCAGACTCATCATCATCTCTTTCAAATCTATTTTATTTTGTCTTGTGCTGATCTAGTGACCAACACTACCACCCACCTACCACATGTCCAAACCAGAAATCTGGGTCCTGTAGTAAATGACCCTGGGTCATGTAGTAAATGATTGGGTCATTTTGCTTCTTTTTATTTAATATCTCAAGTATCTCTACTCTCTCTTATAGTCACAGTTTTCACCTTGACTCAAATACATATAACCTTCTGGGTTATTTTCAGGGTCTAACACTTGTCTCCCCACTTTATTGCTTGCCCTCTCCCTGAGTTTATGTCATAGTTATCTTTATAATATGCAGATAATCACATACTTTTCCCACATTAAAAGACATTTAGGCCTCTTTTCTGTTGCCATCACCACGTTCACAAACAAATATAAAAGACAGTCCACTTCTCCATCCTTATTCTTGTCCTGTCCCTTTTGTGCTCACCATACTGGGTGCTGACACCACCCTGTTGCCATGAGTAACTGAATGGCTTCCAGTTATGTCTGATACTTTTGGATTTTTACAGCTCCAGAGTGGGAGGTCGATATTCATGATGAGGTGCCATATGATTAGGCTTCTGAAATCTCTAAATTAGAGTTCCTGAGAAGAGAACTGGGAGGTGTCGATTCAGGCATGCATAGAATAGACAGAACACAGGAAACTGTCCAAGCAATGATAGTGATGCTTGTGGGGGAGTGTCAGACCCAAGCCAGAAAAACTCAAGGTGCTTTATGCTGATTAGTTCTTTTGATCTTCATAGCAATCCTTTGAGGTAAGTGTCTTTCCCATTTTATGGACAGAGAAACAAGCACAGAGAGTTTGGGTAGTATACTGGTTTGCTAGGGCTGTCGCAACAAAGTACCACAAACTGGGTGACTTAAACAAGAGACATTTCTTTTCTCACAGTTCTGAAGGCTAGAAGTTCAAGATCAAAGTGTTAGGGAGGTTGGTTTCTCCTGAGACCTTTCTCCTGGCCTTGTAGGTAGTTGCATTCTCACCATGTGTTCACCAGGCCCTTTCAGTCCTTTCTTGGTGTATGTCTGTGTCCAAATTTCATCTTCTGATAAAGACACCAAACATACTGGATGAGGATTACCCTGATGATCTTGTTCTATCTTAAGTATTTTTAAAAGGTACATATTTCCAAATACAGGGACATTCTAAAGTACTGTAGGTTAGGGACATACAAATGTGGAGGAAACACAAATCAGTCCATGACAAACAGCTTGCCCAAACAGCACACAGGTAACTAGTGACAGAGACAGAATTTGGATGCTGTCAGGGAAGCACTGCTGGAGTTTTAACCACTATGCCATGCTACCTTCTCAAGACTGGAGACCATTTAAATCAACCCATTTAGATTAGCTATATCCATCAGAGTTCCTAATAAAAATATAGAAGAGATTATATTGGGGGAAAAAAATTTAAGGACAATTTCTAGCATGTTCATATAAAACCAATAGGATACCCTTAACTACACACAAAAAAATTCTGAATCATTTGAAAGTACTTTTCTCTAGTGAATTGATCCAATAACTGGTTGATTTGAGTGACTGATATCAAAATAATCCAGAGCAAAATTAAACTTGTCACTCTCTAAATAAGAGTTTGGAAATTGCTTCAGAGACATTTTTTGTACTTTTCAAAATTGCCATTTCATTTTGCCTTCATTGTGTAGCAGCTTTAAAATAGATATCCTAGTGGTGGTCCATTTGGGTAAATTTGACTTTTAGCTGCAGCAATGTCCTCCACATTCAACATTAATTATTTAATTTTCTTTGTATTAGATCTTAGCCAGTCTTTCTACCACCAGAGGTGCTCCAAATATATCACAGGAATTTGTTTGTGCTTTATTTTAATATGAACAGGATCCCCTGTCCCCCACCCAAGCTGATCTCCATGAATATTTAAAAATTTTAAAAAGAAGAATAGGCATATAAATTTCTAAACACCTTCTCCACTGGTGTACTAAGTTGTCAAAAAGGACTGTTGTGTTCATCTCTGTAAACCCAGATCCTGGAATTGGAGTTGGCACAGAGAAGACACTAGATTAAGCCAAATGCTCAAGAATCTAGCTGGTGGAGTTAGAGGTCCTAGTTTATTCCTTCTTCAAGAGGGTGGAACTGGCAGCATACTTACAGGAGACATATCTCAGCATTCTCCTATGTAGGCACCTGGATGGTAGAGAGGAAATCAGTTGGGGATAGTAGTATTTGAGATACAGCCAAATTTCCAGATTGTTGGAAAAAGCAGAGAGCTTCCAAAATTAGTAACTTGGAAGACTGTACTCACTTAAATCTATAGATTCCAGTATGTTTGTTAAAAAAAAAAAAAAAAGAAGACATGTCTTATATCGCACATTGTAATGACACATACTCCCTCTTCCCTATAAACTAAATGAAGATGGAGTTCTAATTCTCTCCTCTTCTGGTTGATATATCTCATACTCTTGGCCCATTATGACTAGATCTGTGATTCTCTAAAATCCTTCTCTTTCTCTTTACCTAACATACAAAATAATCATATTTGGAGAGATTCTGACATGTATGATAATTCCAAATGCTGCAAGTGTAAAACAGAAACAAGATACGAACTTAGAAAAAGTTTCAATCTACTCCCATCCTAAATGACTAAAATAAATTCAAATAAAATAGAGCTTAGGGTAGAAATCCAGTTGCCTTAATATGTAAAACTGACAGTTGGAAGAAGTCCTGGTGGGGCTGCTCATCTTCACCACCCCAGGCACTGCTCAAGCTCTTGGGTGAGCACTGAGTGGACCTTAAATGAACAAGTCCCCCATTAGACATAACTGAATTATTTTCCATCTGTATAAGGGAGTACTACCATTAATTGCTAACACTATGTTCCAGGCTCTGGTCTAAGTGTTTTGTGTATACTACCTATTTTAATGTCCAACACAACTCTGTAGGCATCAGCAATATGTTTTAGAGGTTGGATAGTTTGCTTAAAAACACACAACCCATAAGCTTGCCAATTGAAAGCCCTACTTCCTTCCATAGAACCAGTGTTTCCCAGAGAGGACCAAGCATTGCTGATGAAGTTGTGCTATTCAGTTATGCAATTGAAAAGAGCAAAGGAATTAAGACATTTGAAGGGCATACAGCAGTGCCAGGCATAGGCTATATGCTCAATAACCACTGAGCTCCCTGTCCATGCTGCGAGGACAACCCAGGTAGTGAGGGTGACAGGTGGGAGGCTCAGAGCACAGGTGAAGATGGGGTCACTGGGGATGTGTTATCCTGAGAGTTGCCTGATCAAAGACCTGTTCTAAGAAAGAGAAATAAAAACCGAGGTGAAAACCTGGTTCAACCAGAGCAACAGAGTACAGAGTACAGAGCTGGGGGGAGGGAAGAGTAGCCTACCAGAGTTTTCCTGAAAACCAGGAGAGTCAGGAGAAGGCAGCAGGGAGTAGGTCTGGGCGTTGCTGTCTGACAGTTTAAGTAACTACTTTGGATGACAGGCACTGGGCGTAGAGCCCCTTCCTTGGGGATTGCAGACATTTCCTGAAGGCTAGTAGCAGGTTTTCATGGCTTCCTTGATAACAAGAGAGTTGGAAGAATGCAGGTCAAATTGATGATAGTAATCAACTCTTGGGAGATGGGGACAGCCCAAATTTGTGACTCATCATCAAGGAGTCATTTGCGTTGTATGTAAGTTTTTTTTTTTTGTTTTTTTTTTTTGAGACTAGGTTTCGCTATTTTTGCCCATGGAACCGCAGGCTCTCATTGCCCGGGGTACCACAGACTCAAGCAATCCCCAGCCTCAGCTACCCACGTAGCTGGGATTACAGGCGTGCGCCACCATGCCCAGCTATTTTTTTGGAACTAGGTCTCACTACGGGCCCCAGGCGGGACTCGAACCGTGATAGGCTGAAGCTTACAGGCACAAGCCACCGTGCCCGGCCATATATATAAGATTTTTAGAAACAAGAAACATATTCATGCAAGTATAAGGACAGTAAGCTAAAAATGGATCACGCATGTGAAAGCTTTTAGTCAACTGTAACACACAAGTATTATACTTGAGAGTGAGCAAGAGAAGTACTTGCAGGGAGGATGGCCCTGAGGCTTCAATTACAGGTAATTCTCCATTCTGCTCTCAGCAGATACTGCTATGTATCTCCCTGTTCCTACTCTCGCCTTCTCCCACAGTATTAGAAGTTCGCGATTTAAATGAGAACATAGCAGCCATGGAATAAACCCCCTTCCTAGTTCTCCTTGCACTGAGGAGTGGCCACAAGCCCAAGGACCAGTCAATGATGATGATGTGAGTGTGCTAGTTCCAGAAAACCTTTCTTCAAACTGCAGGCACTGCTTTGCTCCCTTTTTCTTTGTCCCTTCTTCCACTGACTGCCTGGAGTGTGGATGTGCTGAAGTCCTGTCACCAATTTAGACCAGGAAGAACAATTTAAAATCCCATCCTAGGGACTGCAGAGTAGGGAACTAGAAAGAACCTGAGTCCCCCAGGGCTCACCAAGCAGGGCCACCATGCCCCAGCACTGCCAGCCACCCTTTTGTCTTTCACAGGAGAGGGAAATAAAACCCTTCTAGTATATGCCACTTTTATTTTGGGTTTTCCAACAAATGCATCCCTTTTATATTTCCCTTCAGGTTCAGATTCTGCAGGGGTGCTGAAGGAATGCATAGCAAGCCAGAACAATAGTTAATAGTCGCTGATCTCACTTGAGTAGGCAGGAGCAAAACACCTGGTTGTTCCAGGGCACTAAGTACACATCTCAAGGGAGGATCAAGCTTTGGACCCAACAAGGGGGACCACCCTTGGAGAATCGATGAGAGATGGGTCCCTGAAAGCAATCAGGTGATGCCGTATTGATAAGCTTGAGATCATGAGCAGGAAATATGACCCTATAAATAAGAGCAATTTTGCAACAGGAACTCACTTCCCCCAAAGCTGAAAAAGCCAACAACAATGTGATTGATACCACATACAATAAAGTCATCAATAAAACAAGGCTGGCTCTGGCTAATGTTGAGCAAATCAGCCACTAGCAGTCTGTCTCTATGTCTGTCTTCCTTCCTGATCAGAGTGCTGATTTAAGTTTTGTTGTCCCCCCCCACACACACAAAAGATTCACCCTACTGAAGGCCTATTGTCTTGCTATCCTGTAGGAACTATCACATGCCTATGCCATTTAACTTTCTCTTCTACTCTGTCTCCTAGTAGATTTTAAGAGCTAAGCCTAGAAGAAACATAAAACAGCATTTTATGCTTCAACATTTTCAAGCAACATCAATCTACTCTTTCCTTTCCCTGTCTCACTAAATAATAATCATACACACTACCTGTACCCTCCTTCCAAAAACCCCCCCAGCAACAGTAGATCAGAGGGTACCTTCCCAGAACTTATAGGTCTGCAATAAACACACCTGGATATTTGTATGTATACACAAGTGTACACAAGCTATGGTCTCCATTACCGAGTTGCTGCCAATCTAGAGGTGAAAGTGACACATTAGCTGACAATTGCCAGTGTAATAATGGGACAGATGCATGGGGTCCAGGGATCACAGAGGGAACAATCTCCTTCTCTCTTAGATTCTTTTGTTTATTTTGCTTTTTCTCTGCTTATGCATTTAGATCTCCTAAGAGCCTCTCCAAGGAGCTGAGAAGGGGGATGAAGCTGAGCCACAGGTCTCAGCTGTTCTTCTTTGTAAGCCCCTTACAGAACATGTATTATTAGTGGCCTATTGTTAATGATTGTGGTAAGCTATCCCAGCCAAGATTTTATTAATCTTTGAAGGTTAATAGTCATACTGAAATGAAAACCTCAGAGTAAAACACTAGGCTCTTTGGTCTATTGTGGATTTTCAGGAAGCTAATTGGTCCCTCCTGAGCTTTTCTGGATGTGTTTTCTCTGATTTCCCAGCTATTATGATCAGACTCAGCTGTCTGTTAACTGGGACAAGGACTGATGAATTAGCATGACAAGGGTTTGTAGCAGGCCCAGGTTTTTCCCCTGGACTCCAGGGACCAGCACATATGGGGATGGATTTGGCTATGGGGAAGGAATGCGATAGGCACCAGAGCTTGAGGATATTTGGAAGTAGGCAGGCCTGTAAAAGGAAGCCTCAAATGTTCCGATGAAAGACAAGCAGGTCAGGTACATAAATTTGGTACTGGTTACCCTAAAGGAGGGCAGGGAGCAGGAGGGGAGTGTGGAATCAGAGGGCTGGGCATAGGTGATTTACTGGCATTTATTAAGTACATAATTCTTTAATTCTTGATGAAAGAAAGGGTAGAGAGTGAGAGGGAAAGAAAAGAGAAAAGGAGGGAAAGAAGGGGAAGAAAAGAAGAGCTTGCCAAGACCAAGAAAAATGCTGCCAAAAAAGAAGTCAAGATTCAGGGGTTGCTGCAACAGGATAAGCAAGGCAAGAATGTATAGGCAGGAACTCTAGGGTAATGCTCAGCTGGCAGAAATACATACCCACACCCACATCTCACACACACACATACATACACACACATTCATGTGCAGGCCACAAATATATACATCTATGGACAAACATTGACATCCATTGATGGCACAGCTAGCCTACTAGATGATCCCAGTTCCTGGTTATTGGTATTTACACCTCTGTGTAGTTTCATCCTAACCATCCTGGCCAGTGTAGCCAACAGGATACTAAGGAATTGAGGGTAAAGGACTACGCAGACTTGGTCCTAAAAATCACCAAGGCTTCACCTGACTTTCTGAGATTACCCACAGTGGGGACAGCCTGTCACATATTATGGGGAGTCTCTCACTGAATGGACCATCTAGGAAATTGATCCTGCCTCCAGTGCTAGACAATAGAAACACAATATATTTCTGACCCACAGAAGCTGTGAAATAATAATGTTGGTTATTGTTTTATGTTGAGCAATGGTAAAAAAATGAAAAAAATAGATATACACATTGTTCCATATAAACAATATACATACCTGTATTGTTTTCCATAAATATCAATATATATTCATTAAAGAAATTTTAGTAAATATAGATTAGTCAATTAAAATCATGACAATTACTCCCCTCCAGAGATGATAAAATACTATATTCTAGTATTATTTTAAACATACTATGGATATTACCTAATTGAATACCAACAACAAACCTTATGAGGGCATGTTCACAACAAAATCATTTTAATGTGGGGAAACTGAGGCACAGAGAATTGAAATGACTTGTCCTAGAAATAACATAATTCCAGGTGATCTGGGTAAATAATCTGATACTTTAATATAATCACTATTTTATAGACTTGCACAATCAATTTGGCTGATATTATATTGCATTTCCCTCCCGTCTTTCTTCTATCCTTTTTTTCTTTAAATAGATCTCAATTTTTAGAGTAGTCTTAGGTTTACATAAAAACTGAGAAAGTCACCCAGGCAATGTGGTGCATGCCTGTAATCCCAGTTAGCTGGGAGATTGAGGCTGGGGATCACTTGAGTCTGCAGGCTCAAGACAACCCTGGGCAACATAGCGAGACCTAGTCTCTTAGGGAAAAAAAACAAAACCAAAAAAAAACAACTGAGAAAGTCAAGTGAGTTCCCACATATTCCTTCTCCTCCTCACTTGCCCTTTTGTTAACATCATGGATATGTGTGATGCATATGTTAGAGTTGGTGAACGGATATTGACATGTGGTTATTAACTAAAGGTCAAACTTACATTAGGGTACACTCTGTGTATTTTATTCTCTGGGTTTTGAGAAATGTATAATGACACATATCTGTCATACAGGATAGCTACCAAACAGCATAACTATCATACGGAATAACTTCTGTATAAGGAATAACCTAAAATTCCCTATGCTCCATTTTTTAAAGTAAGCTCATATTAATACATTAGTTATATATTTATATCCTCTTTTTTCAATTTACATTACATAAGCATTTTTCATGTCAGTAAAATTTATTTATGCTTAGAGTTTTTAGTGCTTCAATTATGATCTTTGTGCGTGGATGAATCATAATTCAATTAATCTATCCCCTGTTCTTGGGCAGTAAGGCAGTTCTGCCAGGATTTTGTTTTCTGTAAGTCCTAGGGTGGGAGGATATGGGCCTTTTGACAACTCAACCCAGCATTCTTTTTTTTTTTTTTTTTGAGACTAGGTCTCGCTATTTTTGCCCAGGGTACCACAGACTCAAGCAATCCCCAGCCTCAGCTTCCCAGGTAGCTGGGATTACAGGCACGCGCCACCACGCCCAGCTTTTTTTTTTTGGGGGGGGGGGAACTGGGTCTCGCTATGTTGCCCCAGGCGGGACTCAAACTATGAACCCTAGCCTCAGCCGCTTCATAGGCTGAAGCGTGCACTGCAGTGCACTGCTCAACCCAGCATTCTTAATAAGTGTGCATTTCTTCAAAGATGTTTGTTAGTTTCTACAAGTAGGTACAACTGCTGTGATTTTTAGAAACTTGGAAACTCTTGGTTCTTTATTTCTAGCCTGTGAGTGCACTTGTTCCACTACCTCCCCAACCTGGGTTTTTCTCTTTTTACCTCCCCCAGCTCTGACTTGGCTTTTAGAATAAGTTTTTCTCAGTCTCAAGAAATGAATCATTGTAAATAGAAAATGGCTGCAAACATTCCTCCACACCCTACTTCCCATATTGGACACAGACTGAACCATGGATGCTTTTCCAGAGGATGGAGAAAGAAAAGCAATATTCTCAGTTTGATTTCTGTTTTTAATACTTTTATTGGTTTTTCTTTTTTGCCCACTTCCAAGTTCCTTCACTTAATTCTAGATTTAAATCCTAATTTAGGTCCATATTATATTTTGAATTCTAGATTATAAATTCCTATTGGCTTAAATATTTTGTGATTCATCAGAATTTATAAGTTTCTCTAATTAAAAATACCTTTTCCATGTGATTTTCTGCTCATTATAAGCCTTTTGTTGCACACTAGGGGACATTTGAGCCTGTGCTTAAGAAAAATACACAGACTTCTTTAAACTGATCCCTTAGTTATACAGCTTTTAAAAAGAGACTTGAGGCACACACAAAAAAAATCTAAGTCTCTGGATTAGAGTTCTCTCTGTCTGTGTGTCTCTTTCTCTCTCTTCCTCTCCCTCTCCCCCTACTCTAACCCACCCCACCTTGAAGCCCATAGAGACTGTTTTGATTGTGTGACAAATAATTCTCAGAGAAGAATCTAAACAAGTTAGGAAGTAGACATGGAAAACCTGGGTTTACAATTACAAACTTGTAATTGACTGATTTTGGTCAAGAAAACATTATTTGCCTCTCTCATTGTGGGCAGTTTTCTTCATTTTTGTGAAAGTACAACCTAAAAAGAGTGAAGCATCATCTTAATTTTGGGGTTTAATATGTTACCAGATAGTGAGATTGAAGGAAACAATTACATAACTTGTTGAATTCCTGTAAGAATAGATGTTTTTCTGTGAAAGTTATTAGACCTAGTAGTATACTACATTGTTTTTCAAACATTTGGCAAACCATCACTGTATACAATAAATTCATTTCAAGGGTTAGCTGCTCTTACTTGAAATTAACACAAGCCTAGTTAAATAACTAGCAATGAGTTTTTAAGATAATCATTTGTCTTCTATTAGAAGTTTTGCTTTGCCTCCAGTAGTTCAGATTTAAAACTGGAATCCTTATTTAAGCTGGTTAAATATGTAACAATCACACATCACACATTTCTATTGCTTCATGTCTAGACTATTAGATTAAACCTTTGAATTTCCTTCCCCTGGCATCTCAGGTGTGGGTATAGGAGATTGCCCATGACTGAGGTTATTAACCATAGAGCCCAGGAAGGTTATGACATTTCAGAGAATGGGAGGAAAGGTGACAGCTAGTACTGATTCAGCATCTCAGGTGAAACTGAGATGCCCCTCATGGCAAGATGTGTTACTGCTTTCATTGATCTTTCAGTTTCAGTCTCTGCTCATCTTTATTCTGTCCTTCTTCAACAATATGAAATTATTCCTTTCCTAAATCACTGGTTCCATTCTCTTTTCTCTTCTTGCCTGCCTTTATCATCTACCAGATAATATTTAGCCTATCTAGCTTGACTTTCAAGAAACAATCTCCCTCCCACTATACCCCTAACTCTAAGACATCATAAATTAGAAGTTAATACTATCTCCTACTGCTCCTTGTCAGTCATAACAGTGACCTGAAATTTGAAGTAGGAAAAGAATTTATTCCCCCACTTTTTCAGAGTTCTCTACTAAGTATGATTTCTGGGGACTAATAGTAAATGAAAGTCAGAATTGCTATTCTAGGAAGCAAAGTCAACAGAGGAGAAGAGACGAAAGTGGCTTATTATTGTAGTTTGTGGACGATATGGCTTCCTGGGGGATAGTTGTGTTCAGGATGAAGGGAAGATTAAGGAAGTCTTCCTGGAGGACACAATCTAAAGCTGAAAGCCAAATGGTGTGTAGAATTTTGGTGAAGAAAGGGAAGTTAGGGCTTTTGAGGCAGAAGGGAAAGACTGCATTCATATAATAAGGTGAGGAGGAGTGATCAGCTTAAGATGGGTGAGTCACCTGTGCATGAAACCTATACTTGTAGCAGCTGATAAATATATTACCAATGAAAACCAAAGATCAATCAAAGTACAATCATGGTGACTTGGGATTGCCTCAGTAGTGACTTCAAACTAGAACAAAGAGTAGATTCATCTGACATATTGTCTACTTGAGGTGATGATGAACAAAGTTTATCCTAGAAATGAACAAGTTCTCCAAAAAGAGACATACCCATCAAGTGGGCACGAGTGTCACCAATACCAGGGAGGTTGTACTCTTGTATGGCAGGGAGAGATCTCCATCTCTGCCCCCTGAAGAATCCGTTCTGGCCTGAATACTGTCATACTGGAAAAAGGGTGTACTTACCACAAGCATCTCTCTGAAAGGAGTATTTGCTTTAAAGGGTATAGTGACCTTTGCTTTATAACCAGTTTCTAGGAGAATATTTTTTAGCATATGAACAGTTCCAAGCATCTGATCATGTTGGGGTCTGATCAAAACTTGGTTCTGTAAAGCCAAGGAATGGCTCCTGGTCTGGGTGGCCCCATGGGTCTTTGCCTCATGGGGTCTGGGGACTTCCTCCTCAAACACAATAAGAACAACCTGTGTCTTGTATGTTACTTGTGTATTTTGCATCTTCTCTGTCTTCTTGCTCCCACTGCCACCTAGAATTAAACCTTGAGCAGTATGACTCAAAGTGCTTTCCTGTAGATCATTTGTCCACAGACCACAATAAAATAAATGCAGAAATTCAGATTAAGAAATTCAGAAGTTCAGATTAAGGAAATAGAATTAAAGTTGAGCACTTCTGTTGAATCTAATTTTTTAAATGGTGCTATTATATGTCTCTGTCTTCTCACTTAATTTTCTGGCAATTTATTTTTGTTTATATTCAAAAAAAATTTTCGGTTCACGGCAGATGACAGATTGGTCCTTCACTCTCGGAAGTTTTATAACCACCCATCTTGAGGCAGGGCTAGCCATGTCACCTACTGCTGTTCCTGTGGGAGTGCTGCACCTCAGTCCTGCTACACAGTGGAATCACCTTAGGAGCTGAAAATAAAAATCTTTCTTTATAGCCATATTTGCAGAGAGAAGCCTAGGTTCTACCCTGACCAGTTAAGTGAGAATGGAGATGGGATCGGGCTTCTGTTTATGTTAAAAACTCCCTTCTTTCCTGATGTTCCTAATGTATAACCAGGAATGAGAAGTCTTAATGTGATAAGTGCTCAATCAATGATCACAAGTTGAATGAATGACTCAAGCATGTTAGCTTCAGGTGTTTATTACACACCTAAAACACACCTGATAGTGCTGTACCAAATGCTGAGTAATATGAAAATGAATCAAGTTTCTAATCTGATCTCAAAGCTCCTACAAAGCTAACATATAAAAAAGGAACAATTATACACTATGCATAGATAAAGCCCATCCTTTTTCTCTTGTTTTTGTAAAGCAGATAATATAGACACTCATGCTCTACCCAAGGGATACCCCTTGCCCTGGTGGCTTCCAGATAGTCAAAGGAGCCACTAGATGTCACTCAAGGCCCCTCAGCCTCAAGGCTTCCCAGCCTTCAGTTCTCTGTCAGATTATTCTCCTCTCCAATCCTGTCCCTGTAGTACATGACTCTTAATGGAAGTCTTGCAAAGAGTGAGACACAAAATCTGACAGCTGTTTGGCTCCTTTTACTGCTTTCCCTAGCACCATAGGTCCATGTCATTCATTCACTTGTTCAGTAATAACAACTGGTTATATTTCAGACTTAGGTTAGGTTGTGATAAAATAATGGTGGGTGAGACAAGTATGGTTCCTGCCAGCACGGAGTGTTCAGTCATAGATTCCCATAGTTGAATCTATGGAATCACTCCTTATACTCATTTGTATTGTTTGTTTATTTATTAATTCTCCCTAAAACCAGAGGCTTTGAACTTTTCAGGTGCTGCCATACTCATATTACGAAAGACCTCTTAAATTGCACTACATACACAGAAACACATAACATGTAACTAAAGTCAGAGTTTCATAGTGCAATGCTTATCTTCTCTTTGTGTGATGAATCCTGATATTTTGCAGTCTACTCTGTACTTTTTCCTCAAAATACTTACTATGATCCACCAAATTGATTTTATATTTCACTTATAAATCATAACTCTTATGAAAAATGCTTGCCTTAAGGGCAAGGTTTACCTCTTTTATTCCTGGTGGTAAATAAAGAGTTTTGTTTCTTTTTAATTAACAATATCATGAGGATAATTTACATTAATATTACTTTAAGAAGACTTAAATCTAGGTTAAGTGGCTTAAAATGTAGAAAAACAGCCCCCTAAAATGTATTTAAATATACGTATTAGACAAATATTTTTCAGATAATATATAGATCCTATACAAGGCATACTGTATTTACTGTGGAAGTAGTGATTTAATTAGTAATTTTAGTTATAATCTGGACTCATATTTTAGATTCATGTATTTAAAAATATGTTCATCATGGAAAAATTAGTTTGAGGACAAATTAACTTTCTCAGATATAAAAACTTATGAGGAATTCTAATGATTAAAAGTTTGACACTAAAGACCATAACATACAAAATAATGACTTCAAAGAAAATCAGAACCTCATCTGAGTGTGATTACTTGTATAAGGTAACTTTGATGGCAAAAGGGACTTTGCAAATGTGATTAAGTTAAGGATCTTGAGATGGGATATTGTTCTTTTTCTTTTTTCTTTTGATATGGACAGAGCCTATTATAATCAAAAGGGTGTGAAATCATAAGGGGAAGTGAAAAGGGTCAGGGAAGACAGAAGGTGATGAGACAGAAAGATGTTTGAAGATGCTAAGTTTTTAGATTTAAAGAGGACAGAAGGGGCCATGAACAAGAGATGCACTGTTTATCAATAAGCTAGAAGAGACTAACAAAGAGATTTTCCCCTTGAACCTTCAGTTCTTAAATCTATTTTTTGGCTTCTTACAACCAGAAAATGATAATATAAGAATTTTGTGTTGTGTTAGCCTACTAAAGTTGGGTGACAACTAAAACAGAAAACACATACAAAGATGGACTACATAGACTTTTGTAAAAAACTAAAAGAATTTTGAAATAAAACTTTGAGATTTTAGTATCTGATAAAAACAATTTAGCAAATGATTGTGTGAGTTTTAGTGTTTATGTGTGTGTTTAATGTGTTTTTCAGTAAGGTGATAATATTATAACTGGCTGCCCATTTGTATCTGTATCCTTATCTCCTTTCACTAGAATTATTTCCAGATGTGGACATGGATTTAAGTATTTTTAAAAAAATAACTAAAGCTGAAAGAACTGAACAAAATATGGGTGATTCTTTTTGAATATAAGAAAATACAAAACTCAGAGATGATAATGAAGTTAGATAAATTATTCTAATATAGTTGCTTAATATAACTGGTAGTTTCTGCGAGAAGGGGTGGTGGCTTGTCAATCAGTTAAGCTGCCTGCCTAAAGCTTCCTCTCTGCGGTCTTACAGCAATCATAGGTCACTGTCAAGACCCAGGCAAATTGGCCTGCCTGCAGAAGCTAGAACAAATGTTTATTCCCTCCTGGCTGTAATTACCCTGGGTTAGGAGAGGTCCTAATGCCAGCCACACAGTGCAAAAAGGCCAGTTCTCCCTTTGCCAGCACCTTCCAAGTGTGGATACAACCCTTGCTCTTACTCTCCCAAAGAACAGGTAAGAGCAGGCTGCAGACTCGGAGTCTGCATAGTCAACAGCAGTGTCTGCCAATTACTAATGTTTAAGGCCTTTTGAATGGGAAAATATATCAACTCTCAACTATTAAATGAACTCATTTAAATTATGTTTCTTAATTATGTTGAACATAAGATTAGATATAAAATTCTTATTCTCACAGTATTTTGCCTCCATAAAACAATTTTGCAAATTAAAATAGCAAAATTTGAAATTCTATTAATATTATGTAAATAAAGTAGATGGTGTTATTTTGCTGAAATTAAATTTTCCTGTATGATGGAAATCACTGTTATGTTAATGCTTATATTTGACTTAGTTATCGCAACATTCTTCTCCATTTGTATTTCTCTGAAACTTGTGTGTAATGAACACACTTGACCTGCACTATCAACTCCACAAGGCATATTCTATTATTTTCTCACTAGCCCAAGACAAATTTATAATAAAAAATCAAGTGGCAATGTTTGGTTATAAGGTGGTTATCAAAGTGATCCAGAAAAGATATATATTAACTTTCTGTTATAAATAACAGCAAGGGTTTATTATTTATTTATTTATTTATTTATTTATTCATTCATTCATTCATTCATTCATTCATTCATTCACTCATTCATTCATTCATTCATTCATTCATTTATTTGAGACTAGACCTCGCTATTTGCCCATGGAACTGCAGGCTCACGTTGCCCAGGGTACCACGGACTCAAGCAATCCCCAGCCTCAGCTTCCCAGGTAGCTGGGATTACAGTCACAAACCATCACGCCCAGCTATTTTTTTGGAGACTCTCCACCTGCCCCCAGCGGGACTCGAACTGCGATCCCTGGCCCTGGCCATGGCTTCTTAGGCTGCCACCTACAGGCATGGGCCACCATGCCTGGCCCCGATTTATACATTTTTATGGAGGATTTTCGTTATGTATGATTCCATTTATATTAGCTGCCCAGAGCAGATAACTATCATAGGGCAGGAAAGTAAATGGTTGTTGTTAGGAGACAGAGGGTGGAAGAAAAGAGAGTGATTGCTAATGAGGATGAGATTTTGTTTTTTGGGTAGTGAGGACATTCTAGAATTAGTGCTGATAGCTGCACAACTTCACAAACACACTAGAAATCACTTTACTGTACACTTTCAAAGAGTGATTTATATCTCAGTTTTTCAAAAGTGACTTCATAGTTTTCCTAAAAACTAGATGCTGGACAGGAGGCTTACATTATTTATGTAAAGTACTCATCCAGTGGAGTTTCCCCCAACAAAGGGTGGCCTATCCAGCTCTTCCAGTGGAGACTCCAGCTATATTTATATTAAAAGTCAGATTTATATTTGTATAAAAGTTCAGTGTAGTTTACAGATGGGAGTGGGGGAATGGGCTGGAGGGAATGTCTGACAATAAGATTACTTGGGGGTACAACTTACAAGGTTTTAGAGGATATCAACAAGGACAAATCCAGACCAAACCCGTATCACTGAGACAAAGCAACTTGTATTTGAAACTGAGGAAGATCCTGCTCAAGTACTTTGCTGTAGCCCCATCAATAAGAGATGTAAGCATTTCATTCTTTCAAAAAATTTTTTCTCTGACGCTAGGCAGTGTCTTCAGACATTGTAGGAGATACATAGATGACTAAGCAAAGGTCCTTGCTCTCAAGTAGCTTTACCATATGGACGTGGTAAAACCCACTCAGTGAGAAGTTGAATAAGAAAATGTGCATTGAGATAAGAAAAGATGTGGGTATATATCTAGACCTATGATATGGATAAGAAAAGAGGAAGAAATTACTAAAAGTCGTGTCGTGTCATCCCGTGTCGGTGTCGCCCTGCGGGCCCCCCCCCCCCCATCTGTGGTCAGAAAATGACTGGATGTTAGACAGGTGTAGATGTACTGAAGAGCAATTTAGTAGAAGGAATATTAGAAGTGCAGAACATGGAGAGGTAGGGGAGGAAAGCGTATATGGGGAATGAACACTGACTGGAACTAAGCTCTGGGAAACAAAGTAATTAAAAGAAGTAACCCAGGAAAAATAAGAACTGACAACTAGTATTTTAAAACGGAAAAACTGACAGGAGGTGAGAGAAAAGGGTCAATATAAATTGTTTTCTTTCACAGATTTGTATCAATTGCAAGAATTCATCTTGCAAAACAATCCCCTAACTGGTTAATAGGCGTTTTGTCCACTTCTAGGGAAAATGATTTTTAAAAAGAATATCCATATGAGAGGCCGGCTCTCGTGGCCAGCCGCAGCTAAAAGCAGGAAAGTGCCAGGCAACAGGAAAAGGCAGAGACAAAAATGAATGCCAAAAGGAAGTGTGTCAGTCTCCAAATCCTTCTCCAGTCATTTGAGGGGAGATCACGCAGCCAATACCATGCACCTTTTATCACCAATAAGTTATCGTCGATAAAATATTACGATGCACCTGGCTAAAACACCTGCCTCGATAACATCAAATTCATATTTGTCATTAGAATGAATTCAGCTTTAAATACTACACCATTCCTGGCACACAGAAGGCATCCAATTGTTAGTTTTATAAATGAACGTTGTTAGTTCTTTGTTTTATGGTATATCCAGGAGAGGAAATGAATCAAAAGGGCGGTCTTGATTAGCACTGCAGTTGGGAGACCTGTGATCAAGATATCCGCTTTTCCCAAAGAAACAGGCTTCTAGCTCCTACGTTCGTTCCCTGGGGTCAGCAGGTCCCGCAGGGGTCTCCATTCAAGTAACCAATCGCGGCGAGGCCATGGGGCGGAGTCACAGCGTTCCGCCTCCTCGATGCAGCCCTCCCTCCCAACCTTCCCAGATCCCGCCTCCCTCGCACCTGCGTGTCCCCTAGCGCCGGGGCTGGTGCAACCTCTCCAGTGCTAACGGGAATAGGGTTCGGCCTCGCCTCTCGCGAGATCGCCTCCTGCGTTGCTGCCCCCGCCGCTCCAAGTGGCTGATTGGCGGTGCCTGCGCAGCCGCCATGTTCGGTTGCTATGCAGTGGCCTGGGAGACGGGGTGTGCTTGAGGGAGGAGGAGGAGGAGGAGACGGAGAAGGAGGCGGAGGAGAAGGAGGGGGGGATTGAGCTCTACTTGCACTCTCATACACAAACGCTGCCCGCGATTACCCGCTCGCGCAGCGCTGCGTGCTTTTCCGCTTCTCGCGGCCACCCCACATTGTTCTCTCAGGACTCCTGGGTCCCCAGGGGGTGAATTCGGGGCCGGAGCTGGGGTGGGCAGACACTCGGCTTTGGCTGAAGGATCGGAGATTGGGGGCCCGGTCCCCGACCCAGGGCTCCCCTCCCCCCACGTTACTTTTGGGGGGTGTGGATTAGCTCATTCCCGCAGGGAAGTGGAGAACGCGCCGGCTGCCCGCCCCCCTCCGGCTCCCCGCCCGAGGCAGTCCCGCAGTATGAGGTGGTGTCGGCGATTCGGGGCCGTGGCGCGGCGGCTGCTGCGGCCGCGGCTGCTGGGGGGCTACTGAGGGAGCCCCCGGGAGCAGCGCGGCAGACGCGCTGCGCCCCGGCGCGCCCGGGTTTCAAGGCTTTTCTTCTCCAGCCGAGAGGAAGCGGCTGTGATACGAAGGTAAGAGACTAGGGTTGCCGCCGGCCTCGGCCCTGCACGTTGTACGTGAGGCTGATACCTGGGGCGTGTGTGGCTCGTGGGAGACAAGCCAGGTAGGTAAGCAGGAGATGGAAGGTTGCTTTAAAAGGAAGGGGGAAAAATGTTGCTCTGGCTCCCTCGCGCCCCCACCCCACCTTTTTTTTTATTCCCGGGACCTCTGCTCTCGGAGCTTCTGGGGGTTGTAGTTGACCGGGAGCGGAGGGAGAAGGCATGGATTAGGTGCGGAGATGGAAGGTTTTAGAATCTTCCGAGTTTTCCTTTCCTGCTTGAATTCCTTTTCTTTTCTCTCTTTTTCTTAATTGGCCCAAGTGAACGCTTCCTGCATGCTGCATGGGCAGACTGTCCCAACCATTTAACTTTTAAGCCTTTTAGGACTCCACTGGGATATACTTGTATTTAGGAATCTGTAGTTGGGCCAAAAAAAAGTTGAGATGTAACTAAACAGACTTACCAATACCTCCACCAAGGTTTCCTTGAAATGGAACAGTTTATGGTTTCACAGATAATATGTATGGATATTTCTGAGAAACTTAGCATGGAGACTTGGTTTTTTTTATTATATAGTGACACTAATGTGTACAGGGACAAACTGTGGGATTTTCAGACTTTCATCTGTAATATACCAGGTGCTTTTCGAATCCGATTTGGAGTAATGTAATGTTTATGTGACCAGATCTTTGGCCCAGTTGAAGCAGCACAGTTCAAAGCATGTTTAAGAGGAAAGATTAAAAAAAAAAAAAAAAAAAAAAAGAAGCTAGTGTATCTGACTGGGAAAAGGCAATTTGGATAAAAAGACTCCACCAGCAAAAACCAGAGTTTTTTTTTTTTTTTTCTGTCCTTTTTGAATTTTAATAATGTTATTAAAATGTTATTTTGGAGAAAAATGCTATTTTTCATTTTTTATAAGGGGGAGGAGATGATGTTAAATCATAATTCGGAGCCCACAGTGTGCTTAATGCATTAAAACTAGATATATCACTTAAATCTTGATTTTGACAAATTCAATCTATATTTCAAAACTTATTTTTGGTTAGCAAGTTTGTGTTTTATACAGAACTTGTTTACCGATTCATAATAAATGCAATCATTTTGTGAACCTCACTTTTTTTTTTGTCAGAATACATTTATTTATGCTCCAATTGCCACAAAAGCTTTTCTTTTTTTAAGGCACACATCTTTGTTATGTTTTGTTGAAACCTGTGCTTGGTCCTATGATATGATCTTGAGTGATTTGTTAAAAACATGGTCTCTTTTTGTACATGGTAGTATTTATAATTAAATTTAGAGATTTGGCAAGAGATTTTTGAAAACGTAAGAAACTATCACTGTTTTGTACTTTTTACTAATATGAGTAAGTTAAAGTTTATTAAGTAGAACATTTCAGTTTCCTCAAAAGTAATGGGTGAAGTTGTGACATTTTACTACCTGACTGGCTTCTTGGCTGTAGATATTGATTTATTTCAAACTTGTGGGTTTTTTTTTTTTTTTTAATGTTCTAATTGTATTTTTACAAATGTCCTTAGTAACTTTGTTTCTTTAAATTTGTGACACCCAATTTCTAATTTAGGCCAGGCATAAAACCAGCATTGATTTGAACACACTTGCTAAAAATACTTTCTGGGTCAGATGTACTTAGAATGCAGCCTCAGGAAAATTCATTTGAACTATTCTACTGTGACCAATGTACACTTCATTATTATTGAAGGACTTTAAAAAGTTACCGACGTTCACAAATTAGATTTCATGAATTAAGGAATAGAAGCTTAACTCTTTTTCATGTGTAAAGTACGTTATGTGGTAGTAGTAAAATTTATTTTATAGCAATTGACTGCTATATGTTAAAAATATTTTAGTTTTTGTCTATTAAATGTTGTTAATTTGAGTTCTAAAGTGACAGTACAGGGTCTGTTGTCTACTTAAAATTTATAACTTATTATGTGTACTCTTGAGGGGGCTCAGAGTCATGTTTTTGAGAAATTGCCTTTAAGGAGCAAAGTTAGTGATTGCTATCGTCAAGGAGACACTGTTATTGATTTATTGAGAGAGCTTATCTCTGATAGTTAATATGGGTGAGTTTTAAATAAGAAAGCCTCGCAAAATATATAAAAATGTTTAGTGGATATTTAAAGATGAATGTTTAAAAGTTTGGCATTAATTCTTTATGTAAAATTGGTGACCTCATAAAGAGTTAATGTGACTAAATAAGAATTGAATTTGGTTTACTAGATTAAACTGAAGTCTTGAAGATTGACTTAGTGTTCTAAAAATCCTCTTTGCAGGAGAGTATTATAGGAGGAAGGAGTTATTCACTTAATATTCAATTAGTACAGAAGGTGGGAAGGGATATCATATATAAAAAATACTATAGAATCTTCTTTGGTGTGGAAGTACAGTATTTTGTGGTGGTGTAATTTATTTCTTTTCTTTGTATTGTTCATTATAGTCATATTTAAAATAGGATGGGAAACAGAAAGGAAAATTTATATTTTCTATTTCCTTAGAAGCAACCCTACCCTCCCCCCCCCATCAGTCTTCATGTCATAATTCGTAAGTGAAAGCATTGGAAGAAGAGGTGCAAGTATTTGAACCAATTAGGAACAGAATGAAATTTAGGTCTATGGACTATCTTCTGGGGGAAGATACTTAAGTGAGTTATTTTGTTTGTACCTTAATTTAACAAGGAGATTATATAGAGGTGTAGGAAGAAAAAGGAAAAGGAAGTGTGGGTTTTCAGTTACATGCCAGACAATAGAAGGGGGGTTTTCATGTTACCCCATGTAATTATCAAGTACACTTTATGCAGTAGGTGTCCCTATCCTCCTCTCTCCCAAACTGGGGCCGGGGGAAGGAAATTAACAGTTTAGGACCACACTGTTAGGGCAGAATTCAAACTAGGGCTCCAAAGTTTATTTTTTGGATTTTGCTCTTACAAAACCTTGTGCAGTTAGGTATCATAGCCTAAAGGACTTGTGTGGCTTTAAGCACTTGACATGTGACTATGGAGTTTGAGAAATTGAATATTGAATTACATTTAATCTTTCACAAGTTGCATTTAGGTAACCACATTTGACCATTAGATACAATATTGGACAACACAGCTTTAGGTCTTGCTACCTAGAAAATCTGGGTATTAGTATTCAGTATTCCACTAGTTTACATATGACATTAGGCAGATGATTTAGTTCTTGAACCTCAGTTTAATATATTATGAAACTAAAGATGTCAATAATCTCAAGCATTTTATCTCTGAAAGGTCTTCTTTTCCCCAATTATCTTTATATGAGGATTTTTGTTTGTTTGTTTGTTTGTTTTTTTTTTTTTGAGACTAGGTCTCGCTGTTTTTGCCTGTGGAACCGCAGGCTCATGTTGCTGGTGGTACCACGGACTCATGCAATCCCCAGCCTCAGATTCCCAGGTAGCTCGGATCACAGGTGTACACCATCACGCCCAGCTGTTTTTTGGGACTAGGTCTTGATGTGTTGCCCATCCCCAAACCCTGCCACGACTCCATAAACTGTCGCTTACAGGCACGCGCCACTGTGCCAGGCAATTTTTGTTTCTTTTGTCAGTTTCTTTTTTTGAGAAGAATTATAAGTAAAGCTCACATAAAGGATATAGATTATTCCCTTTCCTCAGTTGTTTGTCTAAAACAATGTGTAATCAGTGATTGTATTTTACAATGAAACAAAGTGAAAATCTTTAAAAGATGATATTTTAGCATACCACTGTCCTTTTTAAGATAGTAATTCAATCCCCTCTTGCTTATCAAATTAGTCCCAAATTTATCTGCTTGACCTTGAAGGCTTTCCATCAACTTCATCTCACCGTTTTTCTCATTCTTGCTTAGAAAGAAAACATTGTTTTTTCCTCTGCTCTTGTTTTTCTCAGTTTAAATATTCCTATTTTTCTCCAGTTCATTGCTTTCTCTTTTAGACCTCTCTAAAATCCACCTTTTTCTGGGATATTACTGCTTAACCTAGTCATAACAATCAAGTTTTGAATCCCAGTAATAAATACCTTGGGGTCAATGCATGATTTTTTATTTTTATTTTTATTTTTTTTGAGGCTAGGTCTCGATATTTTTGTCTGTGGAACCGCAGGCTCCCGTTGCCCAGGGTACCACAGATTCAAGCAATCCTCAGCCTCAGCTTCCCAGGTAGCTGGGATTACAGATGTGCACCACCACGCCTAGCTATTTTTTGAGACTAGGTCTCGCTACGTTGTCCTAAACGGAACTCGAACCATGATCCCTAGCCCCAGCCACTTCATAGGCTGAAGCTTACAGGCACGAGCTACTGTGCCCGGCTAATGCATGATTCATTAGATACAGTTGAGAATATATAGTTCCAATTGAGTACCTTATGGTTTTGTATGTTGCTGTTCTATATCTTTAATGAAAGAAAATTAAAATTGGTTTGCTGCTTTTGTATTTTCTCTTGTGTTTAGTCCATTTCTGAGCAATTTACTTTGAAAGTCACTAATTTGAGAAACATATAAGTACTGTAATAAAATTGACCCTTAATCACCACTCAAATATTCTTCTTTGTTGCTCCTCAGTTGTCAGCATTTTAAAATAAAAAATGTATAATAAAGGTAGAATTTTATATTTACTATATTAGAAACATTGTCTAGTAGAGACAAGACAGTGTAGAGAAAAGATGACAGACTTTGGAGTCAGATAAATCTGGGTTGGAATATGCTCTCAAAAACCTTGGATATGTTATGTAACCTCAGAACCTACTTCCTTGTCTATGAAATTAGGATAATCATAATTGGCCTTGAATTGTTGTGATGGTTAGGAATATACATGCATGTATATGCATATGTACATATAGGCGTGTGTATATCTAGCATTCTTTCAGTGGGAGAGATGATCAATAAATAGTAGCTGATATTTTCCCTGTTACCCCATCGTAAGTATAATTTAAGCAGCTATACAGATATTTGGGGTATTTGCCATAGTTGAGCTCGTCATTTCCCTTTTCTTTAAATGTTGGATGTTCCTCAAATTTCTTCTGTTATAATCAACACTAATTACCTTTGTGAACTTAGCTTTTTTGTTTCCTTACCTAGTCAAAAACCCTAGAATAGGGTTAGTGGTCCAGTGGTATGACTATTTCTATAGCAAGTCTTTGTCTTAAAGAACAATGGGTGTTCTCGTTTTTTTGTTGTTGTTGTTTGTTTGTTTTTGCTTTTTTTTGGGGGGGGAAGAAATGCTAATTTGGGTGTAAAATTGTACCTTATTGTTTTAATTATTGTAGTTAAAAATTGGTTTATTGGGGAATGATGGAGTGTACATTCATTTGTATCAGAATTAAATAAACATTACATCTCTATTATAGAGATCAATGGTATATAGGTAAATAAGATAGGATTGTTGTCCTTGAGCTCAAATTCTAGGATCAGTAAACAATTCTGAATGACAAGTGTAATAAGATCTGGGAGAAATGAGAAGTAGCATTTGAATAATGTCTTCGAGAATGTATTGGAATTGATGGAATAGCGAGAACAGCTTGTACAAAAAGTTGGAAGTATGAAAGGTTGTGCAGTTGGAGAAATGCAAGTTATCTTGTTTATGCCTGTTTCTACATTTTGAATGGATGTTGGTATCCAAATTTTTGGTGTGAATCTGTGTGCCAGTACATATGTTTTGACTGTGGAAGGAGATGAGATGTGTGAGGGTCCTTGTTTGAACTGAGTTAGGATCATTTTAAAACCTTTAGAATAGTGCTTCCCAACTGGTATCTCATGAATGGTTTGCTATTGTTCCACCAAGAAGGATAGTGGTCAGCCTGTGGAATTTAGAAATATTGGAGTTCCCAGGATGGTTTCTTTTGACCTTGAATAGACTTGACTTGTTCCCAGCGTGTTAAATAGTTTTCTTTGGTGCCAAGTTAGGAAAAGGATTGGGAAAAGCTTTGTTTTAGAGACTAAATATTTACAAATTTATGGTATTTACCCTGGCATTCCTACTTTGTAGTGAATAAAAACCAGTACCAGGCCAGGCATGGTGGCACATGCCTGTAAGCGGCAACCTAGGAAGCTGTGGCCGGGGCCAGGAATTGCGGTTTGAGTCCTGCTGGGGGCACGTAGCGAGTTCTAGTCCCCCAAAAATATTTTTGGGCATGGTGTCGGCCGCCTGTAATCCCTGCTACCTGGGAAGCTGAGGCTGGGGATTGCTGAGTGTGGTTCCCTGGGCAATGCAAAAATAGCGAGACCTAGTCTCAAAAAAAAACAAACCACAAAACAGTACCAAGTAAAATAAATACCTGTATCAAGCAAACCAATACCAAATCCTAAAGTAAGCATAATCAAGTTCCAACTCTTCTTTCCTCCCCTCTTTTTAGTCCATCCCCCCTTACTCCCCTCAATTATGACTTCATTGTTATTATAATGAGTACATGTGAAATTTCTTTTTGGTGCTCCTGCAGTGCTAGTGCCCTAAGTGTGTTTAGTTTGCTTCTTCAGGAATTCAGCTTTTTTTTGTGGAGTGACTATAGGTATCTCAGTAAGGGAATGATAAGATTAGATGTAACTTTTGAAAGTAACTCCTGACTTCCATGTAATGATGTAAAGATCTAGTTAGAGACGGGGCATGGTGGCGCATGCCTGTAGGCGGAAGCCTAGGAAGCCGCTGCCAAAGTTAGGGATCACAGGGGCACATAGCGAGACCTAGTCCCAAAAAAACATAGCTGGGCGTGGTGGCGTGTACCTGTAATCCCAGCTACCTGGGAAACTGAGGCTGGGGATTGCTTGAGTCGGTGGTATCCCGGGCAACGTGAGCCTGCAGTTCCACAAGCAAAAATAGCTTGCAAGACCTAGTCTCAAAAAAAAAAAAAGAAATAGAGATCCCTTAGGATGCTCCTGCAGTGATCCAAGTAAGAGATAAGAGCCTGAATTGGGGTAAATAGAGATAAGCATTTGGTACTCGAACTGAGAACTGACTTGGTAGTTTTATTAAACTGAGACTCCATTTGTACATAGAGGAAAACGTTGACCGTGGTGCTAAAATTTGAGCAACTGCGATATAAGAGTCAGATCATTTTAATTGAATACCTACTGTGAGCCAGCCATTTTACCAGCACCAATTCATGAGTTATCATTGAATTTTTCATTTACTTGTTTTGAAACAATTTCAATCCTGCAGAAAGCTTATGAGAACAGCACAGAGGTCCTGAATCTCCTTCAACCAATTTCTTCTTCCTCAAACTATTCTTGTTTAAACCCACACACTTCAAAGAAAACTTTTTTTGTTATATGAACTTTTTTTTAATTAAAATATCTATCTTTCCTCGGATTTCATTAGTCAGCAGTGATGATTACTTACTGTTCACTCTGCACCCCTGACATCTGTTGACCATTCCATCAGTATGATCTATTATATAGCATCGTACTACTGTACGTGTTCTGCAAAAGGAGCCTGGGACATCTTGTGCCTGGTTCACTATAGTAGGCTCAGTAAGGCCATATGATCAGTATCTATTTGGATTCATTTCAGTGAAACCATCTTTTTTCTAATTAGTCCTTCTACTAAGTGCCAATCTTTCAACACTATGGCTAGTTGTCCTTTACTCCCTCATTTAAACTGAAAAAATTTGTTAGAAAGGTGTTGTGTTGTCTCCAGTCTAAAGGAGAACAAAACAAATTCGGACAAGTGTGAATTTGGGTATGTTACCATGTAAATAAACAGAGTAAATGTTTTGAATTGAGATTTGTGTCATGATGATGTATTGTTTTATCCTCCTATAGTGACTACATGACCTCTGACTACATGAGAATTCAGAGTGGCAGGGTTTAGGATACTAGAGTTGATGCAGTGTGTTTGAGTTACAGCTTATAAAATAGGTGTAGAGTTACGAAGGTCACTGATTGTCCCCAACCACCATCTTTTAAAAATTAGGTCCCTCAGATGTGAAGAAACCAGTGAAGAAAAGTGAATAGTAGTGAGTTGTGTGTTAGAATACAGAAGGAAAGTTTCAGGAAGGTGTGAAATGCTGCTGAGAGAAATAAAAGAACAGAGGAGGCGCTTTGAATTTGACTATTGGAAAGTTCTCAGACACCCTGTACAGTTAGCTTTCAAGAATGTCAGACATTAAGTGTCATTTGCCTAGGTCTTGTGTCATACTTTGGTTCTTAAAAGGGTAAGGTAAGAATGGGGAGATGGTTACATGGAAAATCTGCTTAAATGCTGCTACAATTATCCTGTGGCATAGGAAAGTTTACCTTAGCATAGAGTTACCGTAGAGGAATGTGATAAGGAAACTAGACATATGGATAACACTAAGAGAAGGAAAATCTCTTGTGTTACAGAGGACTAGGAAACAAAATCTTTTTTATAAGGTTAAGTATACCAAAACATTTTGAGGTATTCAGAGACAGAAAGGGTGTAGGGGTTATTTGAAAGATGAGTTAGTGAACCACTCACTATCAAATGTTTTGAATGAACTTTGTTCCCATTTCAAATTATTGCCAATAATGGAAGTCTTTGAAATAACCCAGGGATTGCAGTTGGTTTACTAATTTGTTAAACAGTTGTTAATTAAGAGCTCTTTTTGTGAAAACGGTTCAGTTATATTTTTGTATATGGATGAATTACCAATAATACAACATTATTTATAGAACTGGAGGGGATTATGTTAAATAAGTTGGGAGGAGAAAAACAAAATATCGAATGATTTCACTCAGTGGAGTATAAAAAACAAAAAGGAACAGACAAAACCAAACCAAAACAAGTTTTTGAAAGCCAGCTGCAGAACTGATGGCTACCGGAAGAGAGAGGGAAGCGGCTAGTAGAAAAGTCAGGAGGGAACTCAGTGAACTATGTTGGGGAATTATGGCTATTTTGGTGGTGGCTATGCTGAAATAACATACATTTGAAGAGGTGTGGCCCCAAACTCCAAAATGTATATACAGTGATTTAAACTAATATTACCTTGATAAAAGTAATTTGATTTGTTAAAAAAAAGTTATATCCTGAATTGGAGGTAACTTCAGTATTTATGCAAATAGAAGTAAAATACAGCTTATTATGTCCCTCTTAGCTTTCTATATAGAAAGTAGCATTCTCTGTATGCTGCTTTTTATATCAAAATTAATTTAAATACTTCACAGAGAGTCTTTGACTTTAGTATGGAGACTTTTCCTGTTTTTTTTGTTTTGTTTTGTTTTTTTAATTAGCGGTTATTGTGTTGTTAAATTGTTAGGCTAACTAATTTTAATTATTTAATATTTTATTCCATTTTTAATGCTCCTTTACTTGTGTACATCATTATTTCCTTCTCTTATGAACTAGTGCTCCCATGCAACATTTTGCATTAATCACCTGCTTCACTTTTCTCACCTGAGGTCTTTTAATACTTTATTGGATAAACCTTTCAGATTTTGTGACCAATGAAAGATTTTCTTGTCAGTAACTTAGATGGAAAATGAAAGAAAAAGAAAAGGTTGAAGTAATATTTATTGAACTCATTTGGGTATGTACTATTTCATTTAATTTTTCCAGTAACCCTGTTCTGTAGGTAGTGTTATTCCCTTTTTATAGAACAAGAAATTGAGACTAAAGAAGTTGATTGTCTAAACTTTCACAGCTAGAAAATGGTGGATCTAGGTTTTGAAAGTAGGTTAATTGGAGTCCAGAATCTATATCTTTTCTGCTATTGTCCTATTTTCTGTCTCCTATTTTTGAATTCCTAAACTCATCTTTTAGCTGCCATTCTCTGCTATGCATTATAAGCTTCTTGTCAGGAACCATAAAATTAGACATGTTTGCCTATTGTGTTTTTCCTGATTGCTGGGATACCACCTGCTTATCTGACCTCTACAGTGGAGGTTCTGCTTGCCTGGATGACAGCCTATTGCCTGCTGCTATTGGCTACTGGATACCATTTTCTAACTGCCTGTCTAGATTGCCTGTCATTATTGAGTGCTTTTCAACCCTTCCTTTCTCTGTTGTAGCCCTGTTACCACTTGAGCTTTGGTTTGGAAGTGTGAAACTTGGGTAAGACTTGAAATTTTTGGAGATGATTTTAAAATTTCTCAATGTTAATTATTAAAGTTCAACATGTCTTGTGTGAACTTTCACAACAACCTCCTTAAAGTGCATTCTGCCATTCTCAGTTGTAGCCAGGATGATCTGATTCATGTTCGATCACATTATACGCCTGCTCAGAATTTGTTATTGCCTCTCTCTCTGCCGATAAGATTAAATCTAAAATGATGGTCAATCTTTTCTGCTCTCTAAGCCTAACTCCTGATACTCATACATGCAATGCCTTGTGAATAATACATGCTAATTAATATTGATTACACTTACAGTGAAAAAGAATGAACTAAGATTAAAAGAATTTAGGAATTAAGCATTTTAAAAATAATGCTGCTGTTATTTTTGTTAGATATTACTATATGGACATAAAATATAATTTCAAATTCCAGGGTTTTTAAATTGATTTATTTACATTGGAATTTTAAAAACCTTGTATACTTGGTTTATTTACTTTTCCAACTTATCTAGTCCAGTAAACTTACAGTGTACTAATGGATTATACTGTATATTTATCTATATTTACATATATATAGTATATAACCCTATATATATATATTTTTTTTCTTTTTGATACTAGGTCTCGTTATTTTTGCCCGTGGAACTGCAGTCTCTCGCTGCCCAGGGTACCACAGACTCAAGCAGTCCCCAGCCTCAGCTCCCCAGGTAGCTGGGATTACAGGTGCGCGCCACCATGCCCAGCTATTTTTTTGGAACTAGGTCTAGCTACGGGCCCCAGGCGGGACTTGAACCGCGATCCCTAGCCCCGGCCGCTTCATAAGCTGAAGCTTACAGGCACGAACCACCATGCCCGGCCCATAGCCCAATATATTAATCATTTATAATGGCTTGTATAGAAGCAGCTAAGAAAATGGGGTGCTAAGGGAAGAGTGTTGCAATTTGGAAAAAATCTCCCAGGTGATTCAGATATTATGATTCACATTACATTCAACTATTTTTATGGTTTTCGAGCTGTATAAACATAATTTATGAGAGGACAGTATAGATTAACAATTCCTCCTGTGCGATTGATTCTGAGATTGACCAAGATGCAGAAAAACAAAAGTTTTGATAATTAATTTAGCCACCAAACCTGACCTAAACTAACGTGACATTACTAGTCATTATTACAGTGAATATTTTTAAGATTCTCTAAAAAGATTTTAAATAGCAGTACTGTTAATAGAGGGTGGTACTCTAGATCCAACCAATAATTTTTTTTTTTTTTTTTTTTTTGAGACTAGGTTTCACTATGTTGCCCAGGGTTGTCTCGAACCTATGAACTCAAATGATCTCTAGCCTCAGCCTCCCAAGTAACTGGGATTACAGGTGTGCTACCACCATACCCAGCTCCAAGAAATAATACAAGTTATTTGTGCCACATAACTAATATAATTCAAAGATTCTGAAATTTAAAACAGAGGTTTCAGATATAAGGTTATAGACCTGAGCCAGTTTTTACTACCATCAGGTTTGTTTGTTTTAATCAGTGAGTGATAAATGGTATTTTATTTTATTTTGAATTTCTTTTTAATTATATATAGTTGGACTTTTTTTCATGTTTAATTTCATTTCTTGTTGCATATGTTCTTTACACATATTGCTCATTTATCTGCTAGTGTGCTAAACTTCCTTTCCTTACCAAATTATAATGTAGGTATTAACTGACTTTCTGTTAGCATAATAGCATCCTTGTGGCATATTCTAGGCTTCTTGTATGTGTGCAGCATATCAATAGGCAATGCTGCACGTTGAAAATTCATCTGCCTGTAATATCAGGGAGATGACCATGCTCCTATGCACAATATCCTTTAGTGACTTCTTACTTGGATTGCTAAAGTTTTTACATGACCAACAAGAATACTTCAAACTCTCTGCTCTTGTTCTCCCTCTAAACTCATTTGACAACTTTCTTTGTTCCTTTTCTCAAGGCTCACAGTCCTCTGCTGTTCCTGGAGCAGGCCAGATATGTTCACAGTTCAGGTCTTTGTGCTTTTTCTTTCTTCTGCCTCGAACACCTTTCTGTCAAGTGTCCACACAGTTCTTCCATCCTTTATTTTCAAGTCTTCTCAAAAACCTTAGTCATGCCATTTTCCCCCAAATGAAAGTTGAGAAGTGCTGATTTGTTTAATTCATTTTACCTCTCTCATGCCATGATATTCTTTATTTAGCTCAGCAACTCAACTAAATTTTCAAACGTATTAAATTCTACATCTGTTTGACTAGTGCCTGTTTTCCCCACTAGATTGAATTCATAAAAATAAGAAGCATCTTTTTTAAATTTCCCTACTGTGCATAATATCTGACATATAATAATTTTTGAATGAATTATTAAGTTAGATTTATTATTGAATATGGTACTCACACCCTCTTCCCCCCCAACATCCCTTACAGCCCTTGAACCCTCCCCTTACTCTTACTAGCTTGCAAGTCTCACTTCATTTATTAGTGTCCAGTAGTTTTTATACATATTTTGCTTTGTTGAGTTATCCACTATATAAACATATAATATTTGTCTTTGTCATTCTGACTTGCTTAACTACATATAATTTCCTCAAACTCCATTTTGCTGTAAATGTCAACATTTTATCTTTCCTTATGACTGAATTGTATTCTGTTGTGTGAATATGCCACATCCTCTTAATCCAATCCTATATGCGTTACTATGTAGGTTGTTACTATGTTCTAGCTGTTGTTTCTGCCTTAAACATTTTAGAATCTAATTTTTTTAGTTAATTGTTCAACTTTGGATAGATGCTGACGAGTGTGATTGCTGAGTTGTAAACACTATTTCCATTTTTAATTTTCTAAGGTAAATCCAAATCCCTTTTCTAAATAGCTCCACTAGATTACATTCCCACCAGTGGGGCCCCACTTTCTCCTCATCCTCTCCAGCATTTTTATATGTCCCATTCTCATGGGTGTAAGGTGGTATCTCATTGTGGTTTTGACTGATTCTACCACATTAGAAGTGATGATGAACGTTTTTCATGTCTTTTGACCTGGGTATCTCTTTGGTGAATTGTTTCTTCATACTTGCTGTTTTTCAAACATTTTTCAAACCATTGAGTTTTTCAAACTTCACTATCAAATTAAGTTTTTTAGATACCTTGGCTATTAACCCTTTGTCAGAATTGTGATATGTAAATATTTCTCTCCCATTTAGTAGGATGTGTAAAAACACATCCACTTGTATTCTGTTTTGCTGTGTAAGTATTTTTGAATTTGGGATAATCCTGATTGTTCATTTCTATTTTTATTTCCCCTTGTCATAGGAGTCTAGTGTCAAACAATATCTTTATCATAGAGGTCATGAAATGTATTGCCAGTGTATTTGTCTATATGTTTTACCATTGCAGTTTTTATATCTAAAACTTTGCTCAATTTTGAGTGTATTTTTTTTTTTTTTTTACATGGAATCGGAGAGTGAGTCATGTTCAGTCCTTTACCTGTGGTCTTTCAATTTTCCCTGTACCAGTTGTTAAAAGAAACTCCATTTGTTGTGGATCCATTTTTTATGAATGGTTGTGGGTCCATTTTTATGAATTTGGTATCAGTATATGTGTGCATTTCTTTCTGAGCTTTTGATTCTGTTCCATTGATCTGTGAGTGTCGTTTTTTGTACCAACATCATATTGTTTTAATTATCGTTGCTTTGCAGTATTGCTTAAGATTAATGTGATGCTTGTATCGCTCCTTTTTTTCCTCTCAGAATTTCTTTAACTATTCAAGGACTATTATGGTTCCTTTTAAAATTTAATCTTTTTTGTTCAATTTATTCAAGAAATGTTGCCATTTTGATAGAGATTGTGTTAACGTTATATGTATTGCTTCTGGTAGACCAGTCATTTTGATGATTCTCCTTACCATCCACTGAACATAAGATACCTCCATCTCTTATACCACTATCTAAATCTTTAATAATGTCTTATATTTCTCCTTATATGGGTTCCTGGGTCTGTTTGATTAGGTTAATTCCAAGGTGTTTGATTCTTTTTGAAATGATTATGAATGACATTATTTTCTAACTTTCTTTTTCATGTTTATTGTTTATACATAAAAATACTATGGATTTTTGCATGTTGATTTTGTAACATGCAGTGTTCATTGCTATATTCATTTACTGTTTCTAATAGCTTTTTGATACCTTTCTTGAAATTTTATCCCTATTCCCACATTCTCTGCTTACTATTAGAGTGGAATATATCATTTTTTTGTTTCCTCACTGGAGTGGATGTTCATGAAGTGAGGGGTTTTGTCTTGCTTGTTCATGATTTTCCCCACATCTTTATTTGGCACATTATGAAACATTTAGTAGATATTTTGAACAAGGGAAAAGTTAGAGGAAAGGTAAAGAGGAACATTTCATCTAGTTGTCTAATATAAGGTACTTAATTAGAAGCTTTGAATGAAATCAGTGCTTTGTTTTAATTTTGGTGTAAGTAGAATGTTTTAATAAAAGTACAATATGTATTTCAAATTTATAGTATAGTGGATAGCAGTGTCCTAAAGGGATCTGAACCTTTTCATTTTATATTGCCAAGGTCAGTTGAGAAATGTTGAGGGAGCTTTCATTGAAACACAGCCTTATATCATCAAGCTAAGTTACTCAGTCCAGTATCCTACAGTATCAGCATTTTAATTTATAATTGCATCCAAAGCATTGCATAATAGATGGTCACAGTGCATTGCAAAGAAGATGGTTCATTTGAGAACATTCCATTTCAAATAAGTGTACAGGATTGCCAGCTATCCAGAAAACTTTGAGGGAGTTTTCAGTTGTTTCATACTTTTGGATAACAAAGGTTTTATTTTAACTGCTTTTGTTATATGTTTAAAAGCAAAATTTGAAAGAATTTCTAAATATTTTTCTCAACTTATTTTCAAAAATTTCCAATCTGATTCACCGATTTTGCTAATGTTTTGCTTTTTCTGTTTATATACTTTTAACATTTCTGAATTCTCAGAAGGTGTAGACATTATGATCATGAAACTTATGCCTAAATGCTTTAGCATGTAAACATACATCTCCTGGGAACGAAATCAGTCCTATATAGCCACATAAAGAATGCTCAGGAAATTTGACATTTTTACAGTACTATTACCTAAAATACGCACCATATTTCCATATTTAGATTTCTCCAATTATCCCAACAACTTTGATACTTCTCTCCACCCCACCCCCACCCCTGGCCCCCCGCTAATCTGTGGTTGGATCAAGAACTACTCATTGCATTTCGTTCTTATATCTCTTTGAGTCTCTAGTACTTACCCTGTCTTCTACATCTGCTCCTTCCTTTTCCCTCATTTTCCTCATGATTTTGAAGAAAACAGACCATTTATTTTGTAGAACGTCTCTCAGTTTGGATGACTATTTTATTTTTTTATAATTAAATTTAGGTTAAATATTTTGAACAGGACTATCACATAGTTGTTCTGTTCCCAGTGAATAACATCAAAGTGTCTCTATTAGTTTTTGTGATGTTAAATATGATTATTTGATTAAGGTGGGATTTGATGGATTTCTCCATTATAAAGTTACCTTTCTCTTTTTTTTTTTTGAGACTATGTCTCGCTATTTTTGCCCGTTGAGCCACAGGCTCTAGTTGCCCGGGGTACCACAGACTCAAGCAATTCCCAGCCTCAGCTTCTCAGGTAGCTGAGATTACAGGTGCGCGCCACCATGCCCAGCTGTTTTTTTGGATCTAGGACTCGCTGTGTTGCCCCGAGCAGGACTTGAACCATGATCCCTAGCCCCGGCCATTTCATAGCTGAAGCTTACAGACACGAGTCACTGTGCCTGGCCTGTAAAGGTACCTTTTTTCTTTGAAGTTAATAAGTAAACTGTGGACTTTATGAGATTCTGTTTTATTCCCTAACAGACATTCACCAATCATTTTAGCATTCACTGATGACTCTTACCTAAATCTGTTATGGTAATTGTAAAATGGCAGTTTTGTATTTCTGTTCTTCTTTCTGTGTTTAACACTTTACAGTAGTCTATGATCATTTCCCTGTCAGGAAAATAGTGTAAGGCTATAAACCATGACTTCTTATTTTTGTTTGTTTGTTTGTTTTTTAAAGAGATGAGGTCTTGCTGTGTTGCCCAGAGTTATTTATCTTGAACCCATGGACTCAAGTGATTCCTAGCCTCAGCCTCCTAGGTAGCTGGGATTACAGTCGTGTGCCACCACACCCGACTATGGCTCCTTGTTTTATTCAGAATGTTACTATATTTTTATTTTTGAACTTAAAGCATCTTATTTGGATGGAGGAAGTTCCTTCAAGGTTCTCAATTCTTTCTCAATTCTTTGACTTTTTCCCATCATATTTTGGGGCACTTTCATCCTGTAGGCATAAGACATTTGGTTTAACCTTGTGTTTTCCTTACCCTGTTTTTGGAATCTACCATTTTTCCCAAAGAGTTCTAATTCCTTTTACTGGAGAATAACATGTAGGATACTGGGTATGTTTAGTGTTATTTGAAGTATTTTTTCTTGTAGATCTTAATAGTGAATAGAGATAGCAAATATATAATGAGGTCTAACACTGCAACCATCTCTCATGTTGTGTCTGACCTCGCATCTCTAATAGTGCGATACCAGGTTCCCAAAAATACTAGCATGTTTGTTCATTTGGTAAATCATGTAATACACACAAAATAGGTTCCAAGTGTTCTATTGCGTATACTATTGAGAACAGACCTGATAAGTAAAGTCAAAGTTTTTTTTTTTTTTTTTAATGTTTCTTTTAGTTTATCCTTGGAATATTTTCTGCTGTGACCACAAGCAGAGGTCAGCAAGCTATGATCTGCTGATCAAATCTGACCTGCTACTTGTTTGTTTTAAGATCCATGAACTAAAGTTGATTTTTAACATTTTTCAAATGGCTGAAAAATCAAATGAACACTATTTCATAATATGAAATTATGTGAAACTCTAATTTTCATAGGTTTATCCACAGATTTATGTCTTTTTTCATACTACAATAGTAGAATTATAACATTGGAACAAAGCTCTTATGATCCATTACACCGAAATTACTTTTTCTCTGACTCTTTACAGAAACCCTAGTCAAAAATAATTATGCTTGAAAGCAAACTCATGAAATCTGACTGCAGATTTGAGACTACCAAAAGGGGAGATGGGGAGGAGTACCCAGTGAGTGCACTGTGGTAGAGGATTATTTGTGTGTTGGTGGTGGATATGTTGTGAAACATACTTTTTTTTTTTTTTTTTTGAGACTAGTTCTTGTTATTTTTGTCCGTGGAACTGCAGGCTCACGTTGCCCATGTTACCACGGACTCAAGCAACATCCCAGCCTCAGCTTCTCAGGTAGCTGGGATTATAGGCGTGCGCCACCACGCCCAGCTATTTTTTTTGGGGTGGGGGGACTAGGTCTGGCTATGTTGCCCCAGGTGGGACTTGAACTGTGATTCCCAGTCCCAGCCGCAACTCCCTAAGCTGCTGCTTACAGGCACGCGCCACCGTGCCCCGCTGAAACATATGTTTGAAGAGGTATGAACTTATACTCTAAAACATATAGTATTGTAAATCAGTGTTGCCTCAATAAACAAAAAGAAAATGTGCTCTGTTCACTACTGAATAAAGCAAAAATATTCAACATATTGGAATCATTTTTTCCCTGTATTATCTATTTGATTTATGGTTCATTTGTTTATTCCATTTTAAGAATAATGAAAAATATTTAAATGTAAGAATGTCAAATAAAATTTAGAAATGATTGAATTTTAGAACTAGAAGGGAACTTAAGAGATCTTGTTATTCTGCACTGCCTAATAAGATAACCACCAGTCAGATGAAGCCTTTTAAATTTAGTTTTAAAAAATTGTTAATGATGAATCACATTTCAAGTCTTTTGAGGAATGGCTACTGTATAATGCAGCTGAGTTTATAGATACCCTGGAGTCTTACAATTTTCTAAATGAAAAGGGGGGCCCAGAAGAGGAGGTGAGTGAATGAGGATAAATCAGAACTAGCTGGTAACAGAATTGGTGTTAAAATTTGCAGTGAATCAAAGCCTAAATAGATTAGTGATGTAACTGCAATTGTTAACAAAAAAGAGTGAAACCACAAAGACTTCAAATAGCCAAACAATCCTGATTAAAAAATGAAAAATAGGTGTATTATTCTCCTGGACTGTGGACTATACCACTTAGCTACAGTAATCAAAACAGATGGTATTATAACAAAACAGACATGTAGAGCAGTAAAATAGAATTGGAATAAGAAATAAAACCAAAAATGTATGAACAGCTAATTTATGACAAAGGAACCTAAGCATAGACAGTGGAGAAAGAAATGCCTCTTTAAAAATGGTGCTGGGAAAACTGGGCAGCCACATGCAAATGAGTGAAGCTATACCACTATCCTATATCATATACTAAAATTAATTCAAAATGGATTAAAGACTTGAATATAAGATCTGAAACCATAAAATACATAGAAGAGACCATAAAAAACATAGGGCATAAACTCTGACATCAGCTGGAGCAATGTGCCTATGGGTTTGTCGCCAACAGAAAGAGAAATAAGTCTATAAACAAATGTGATTACATCAAACTAAAATGTTTCTGTGCTATGAAAGAAAACATCCTCAGAATATTAAGGGAACCTACTGATAGGAGAAAATATTTGCAAACCTTATAGTAGGCAAGGAGTGAGTATCCAAAATAGTTGATGAGTCAATAACAACAAAAATATTACAACCTGATTAAAAAATGGGTAGAGAATCTAAACAGTATAATAATGGCATATAAACAAACACATAAAGATCCCAGAAATAAACCCATGAATTTCTGGTCAAATATATGATGAGAGCCATGAATGCTCAGAGAACATTACAGTCTTTTCAGTAATGGTGTGGGAAAATTGAATAGTTATATGCAAAAGAATGAACTTGAATCCCCATCTTATCCACAAAAATGAACTTGTAATGAATTAAAAACTTAAATGTAAAACCTGAGACCACAGGCTTAAAGAATACATAGAAGAAAAACTTAACATTGGTCTTGGCAATGATCTTTTGGTTATGCCAAAAAACAAGCAACAAATGAAAAATGGGACTGTATCAAGTTAAAAAACTTATTCATGGCATGTGAAACAACAGAAATCTGAGGCAGTCAAAGACATGGGAGGAAGTATTTTCAAGCAGTCAGGTAAAGGGTTAATACTCAAAATATTAAAGGAGTTCAGTAACAAAAATAATCCAGTTAAAAATGTTTCCAAAGATGACCTACAAGTGTCCAACAGGTACTGGAAAAATCCCCAACATTGCTACTCACCAGGGAAATGGTAGTCAAAGCCACAGTAGTAGTTTGACCTCACACCGGTTGGAATGGTTATTATCAAAAGACAGGAAGGGATACTGTTAGTGACTATATAGAGAAAAGGGGACCCTCATACACTGTGGGTGGGACTACTAATTGGTACAACCACTATGAAAAACAGTATAGATGTTTTCCAAAAGATTTTAAAAAGACCTGCCATATGATCCTTAAATCCTACTTTTGGGTGTACAAATAAGTACTCACTTATCATCATTGCTGGGTTCTTAGAAACTGAACTTGAAGCAGAAAGATGAATAGCAAATCCTGTCTTATCAGCAAATTGATATAAGCAGGAGTTAATTTTCTATTGCCTATTCCTGGTCACAAAAACATCACCAAACCTTTAAATAAAGATGCAGAACAAAGCCGGGCATGGTGGCTTGTGTCTGTAAGCTTCAGCCTGTGAAGCGCCTGGGCCTAGGGATTGCGGCTCGAGTCCCACTTGGGGCAACATAGCAAGACCTCATCCCCAAAAAATAGCTGGGCATGGTGGTACGTGCCTGTAATCCCAGCTACCTGGGAGGATTGCTTGAGTCTGTGGTACCCCAGGCAGTGTGAGCCTGCGGTTCCATGGGCAAAATTAGTGAGACTTAAGTCTCCAAAAAAAAAAAAAAAAAAGCTGCAAAACACTTCCAGTTTTAATCATTTGTATTTATTCATTTTCTTTTCCAACACACTTAAATCCAGTTCAGGGTCCAGGGTGCCTGGAACCTGTCCTGGCAGCTCAGGCAGCAAGGTGGGCACAAATGCTAGATAGGAGGCCCTTTCATAGAGGCACACTCATGCAAACAGACTGGGATAATTGAGACTCCAGTGAACTTTTGGAATTTGGGAGGAACTAGTACCTGGAGACATGGAGAAAATGTGCAAACTCTACGCAGTGATCCTATTGGGAATCTGTCCACCCTTCCTGATCCGCCATCAGTGTTTTAATGAAATGACATTGAAGCATCACAGCCTGCTAGATCTAAAGGAAGTGAAATTGTTATCTGATAGAATCTTACCCTTGTGTTTATTGCACCATTATACCTAGTAGCCAGTACATGAAAATAAGCTAAATGTCCACTGACCATTGAATGAACTAAGGAGATGTGTGTGTGTTTATATGTATGGGTGTATTTTTCCACATACACACATAAACACACATACATATACAGTGGAATTATTCAAAAAAATTCTGTACTTGGCAATACCATGGATAGATCTTGAAGGCATTGTGCTAAGTTTAATAATTTAATTTAGATAGGGATAATCAAGTATTTCCTCACACGTGCAATTGAAAAATATTCCAAACTCATTATAACAATAGGATGATGGTTGCCAGGCAGTAGCGGGTGGGGAAATACTTTACACATGTGCCCTGCCCGTCTCTGAAGTTGGTGACTGAACTTCAAGGTTATGTACATGTCCCTAAACAAAGTCAGGCAAAAACTGTTTCTCCTTTTATGACCTAGTATTAGCAGTCAGTGTGCCATTTCTGCTCTACTTTTTTTTTTTGAGACTAGGTCTTGCTATTTTTTTTGCCTGAGGAATGAGCTGTAGACTCACGTTGCTGGGGGTACCATGGACTCAAGCAATCCCCAGCCTCAGCTTCTCAGGTAACTGGGATTCCAGGCGCATGCCACCACGCCCAGCTATTTTTTGGGACTAGGTCTTGCTATATTGCCCCAAGCGGTACGCGAACCGTAATCCCTGGTCCCCGTTGTGGCTTCCTAGGCTGCCGCTTACAGGCACGCACCACGGTGCCCAGCCTCATTTCTGCTGTACTCTCATTGAGGCAGCTGCAAAGGTTTGCCCAGTTTCTTGGGAGTAGAGGCAAAATGGACTCCACCTCTTGTTGGAATGTCAAAATTTTGGGAAAATGTTCTGCTGTTTTTTGGGCCATGGTTTGTGATGGATTACAATTGAAAAGAACTGGCCCTTTGCAAATAACTTTTGGAAGCACTGCTGACTTAGTCCAAGATGGTATTCTGTTGGGCACTTGATCAACTCCTGTACATTTGAGGGATACATTATTAACCCCTGTATAACAGATGTAGTGTGATGGAATGGTCGTTTAATTTGGACCTTACTCTGGACTTTAACCACCACCATGGCCCAGCTAGTTTTCCATGGTAGGTCATTTTAGTCTTTTTCTCCCATAGTCTATGTAATCCGTTCTAAATTTAAGAGAAATTCCAAAAGGCTAATAGAAAACTCAATAAATGAGTTTTTGCGGTTTTGGTGGTTCTGATGTTGGCTTGAAAGCTTGAAGATTTATGTCTTTTTCTGGGTTTGTGGTTCGTTTCTCCAGAGGGATTGCCAACCTTCTGCCTGGGCAATAAACTTGACTACTAGTGTTCTGTCATCCTTTGTGGGGAAGACTGAGGGAAGGAGAATACCTGGTGGCACTGATTTGTCTATATAATTAATTCATTACATTACGGCTGAGGACAAAACTCATCCTAGGAGCAAGAGAAATGCAGATACCTGCCTTCTGCCTTTCAGAAGTTCATAATCGTATAAAAGAAAAATGCATTTTTTGGTGGACTTGAGTAATGTTACCATTGAAGATCTGTACAACCAGATCTTCAGTAGTACTACCAGTAGTACTAGAAGTTGTATTGGCTGACATTTGGATCAAATTTCAAAATTATTTTTCAGTTCTACTGTCTTATGTGAGCTTTAGTAGCCCACGGTTCTTAGCAGAGGGCCTGGGACATAGTGCATGTCTAATAAATAGTTGATATTTATTATCAAATTCATCTGTGAGGGATAATAGTGATTATAGTCTCTCGTGTTGGCGTTCACTATGTTCTTGTACTGTCTAGCAATGTGATTGAGAAGATTATAATCTTTATAAGCCTGTTCTTCATTTGTAGAAATAAAGTTAGTATTTATGTACTACATGTAAAAATAGATTAAGAGCATGGGGAATGAAATCTTAAGACGGTAAGATGATTCTAATTTTATTTTATTTTATATATTTTTTGAGACTAGGTCTTGCTATTTTTGCCTGTGGAACTGCAGGCTCATGTTGCCCAGGGTACCACAGACTCAAACAATCCCCAGTCTCAACTCCCCAGGTAGCTGGGATTACAGGCATGCGCCACCACGCCCAGCTATCTTTTTGGGACAAGGTCTTGGTCTCACTATGTGCTCCCGGCGGGACTCAAACTGCCATCCCTGGCCCTGGCTGCGGCTTCCTAGGCTGCTGCTTACAGGCATCATGCCCAGTCCTGATTCTAATTTTAAAGCTCAGTGTAGATGGTAAGTAGAATATATTTCTGGTGTTGAAAACTAATATTAGACATTTGAAGTTCTGAAGTTTAAAAATAGCATCCCTCTAAGGGCAGTGAATATTAGATTAATTTAATTTTTTCTAATCTTTCTGTGACATAAATTTACTTGTGGAGTGGATCTGATATATATGAAGCAATGTAAATTTAGTTTGGCTTATTTTTGTCTTCACCCTTTAGTCTACTGTAGTTGTATTTACATGAGCTTATGAGAAAATACAAGATACTTCTTTCCCCATCCCAGATAAACTTGTTTGGCCTTATATTACTCTTTTCAAATTTGGGCAGGGCTTTAAAAAATAGATGCATAATACTTAAAAGATGATGGCGGAAGAACTCCAGTTAAGCATATAAAATTATTCGAGTTCCCAAAGTGATGAAAAGCTCACAAATTATCATAAACTTGACTAAGTTTATGTAAGTTAATATATGTAATATATGTTAAAATATTGACTAAGTTAATATATGTAATATTTTCACTAATTAATGGCCTGACACCTAAAAAACAACATTTTTCAGTACTACTTCTTATAACTGCAGTGTTTAAGAAACTCACCTTAAATTATGTTAAAATGTACATAACAAAATTTATTATCATAACCAGTTTGGTGTATCTTTCAGTAGTCTTAAGTGCATGCCCTCTGTCTCTAGAATGCTTCTCATCTTTCAAAACTGAAACTGTACACATGAAAATCCTCATTCACTCAGCTGTCTCAACAACTTCCAGTTTACTTCCTGCCTTATGAATTTGACTTTTCTAGGTATCCCATTAAGTATAAACAAGGTATTTTCCATTTTGTGACTGACTTACTCAGTAAAAAAGTCATCTTAGAGGTTCATCTGCACTGTAGAATATGTTTACCCTTTCATCCACTAGTGAATATTTGGGTTGCTTTCACCTTTTTTTTTTTTTTTTTTTTTGAAAAATAGCAAGTTTATTATAAAAAGAGACGGGAAGTAAAAGATGCTTGCCCAGACACAAATGGGAGGAAGAGCTGCTCCCTGAAAGGAGTTCTAAAAAGAGGCCTGCAGAGTCACAGGTGGGCAGTCTTGGTTGGAGAGTTGCCTTTGCTGCTTTACTGGAAGAAGGTTGGTGAAGATAAACACCTGTGTAGTCACAGGGCTAGGAGAGCTGTTGCTTCTTTCCCCTTTTGACTGTTGTCCAAAATGCTGCTATGAACTTGGGTGTAAAAATATCTCTTTGAGTCCCAGTTTTCAATTCCCTTATAGACACAGAATTGGAGTTGCTGTATCATATGACAATTCTATTTTTAATTGTTTGAGGAACTACCACACCATTTTGTGTGATGATTGCCCCATTTTACACTCCAATTTACATTGTACTAGGCATCCAGTATTTCACCATTTTGCTAACACTTGTTCCCTCTGTTTATTTTGTGTTTTTGATAGTTGCTATCTTAATGGATTTGAGGTAGTATCATGTCATTAATGTGAAATTCTCAAACAGGTGATATTAAGCATCGAAATTCATTGGCTGTTTGAAAATTTCTTTGAAGCAATGCATGTTCAAGTTTTCTCCCCCCCCCCCTTTTTTTAGAGACTAGTTCTCGCTCTGTTGCCCACGGAACCACAGACTCTAATTGTCCCAAACTGAAGCGATCACCAGCCTTAGCCTCCCAGGTAGCTGGGATTACAGGTGCGCGCCACCATGCCCAGCTATTTTTTGAGACTAGGTCTCGCTATATTGCCCTGGACTGGTCTCGAACCTGTGAACTCAAGCGATTTCTCATCTCAGCCTCCTGTCCTAAACTGGGATTAAAGCCACATGCCACCATGGCTGACTTGCCCTTTTTTTCCAACTGGGAAATATATATGCTGAATGTTAACCTATCAGATATATGATTTGCAAATATTTTTCCTGTTCTGTGGATTGCCTTGTCACTCTGGTTATGTCCACTGATGCACAAAGGTTTTTATTTTGAATTCCAGGTATATATTTCCTGTTGTTTGAGCTTTTAATGTCATAATCAAGAATCATTGCCAAATCTAATGTTACAAAGATTCCCCCTACATCTTTTGTTACTCTTACAGTTTTATTTTAGCTCTTAAGTTCTTTGATCTATTTGAGTTCATTTATTTTTATAATGTATGGTTAGAGTCCCAACTTTATGCTATGTATAACCAGTCTTTAAAATCACTATTTGTAAAAAGATTGTCCATTTTCCAGGAAATGGTATTGGCACCATTGTAGAAAATCATGTCAACATATATATAGTTTTATTTCTGGGGTTCGACATTCTATTCCATTGGTTGTTATGCCAATACCACATTGTTTTGGTTACTCTAAGTTTGTAGTAAGTTTGAATTCACCAAGTGTGACACCGTCAGCTTTAGTTTTCTTTTCAAGATTGTTTAAGCTACATAAAATCCCTTGAGATACCATATTAATTTTAGGATGAATTTTATTAATATGCCACAGGTGAATAAACATGTACTACATGTGAATAAACCCACTTACCTATTAATAGGCGCTTGCTTCTAATTTTGTGCTAGAACATATAAAGTTATTATGAACATGCATGTACACATTTTTATACAGACGTGCATTAGAAATGAAATGGATAACTCAAAGTTGGAGTAAGTTCACATACTTATAAAAGTGTCAGAATGTTTTCCAGCATTCAAACAGTTTACATTCCCACACATTTTTTCCTGGTTAGTGCTAGTTTTTGGTGATTTCACAATTTTTATCTTTTGCCATTTTGATAGTAAATGGTGATGGTGTGTTATAGTTTTTGTTTTCATGTGCTTCATATCTAGTGATGTTCAATATCTTTTTGCGTGTGGTTATCATCTGCATATATTCTACTGATTATCTGTCTAAATCTTTCTCCTTTTTTAGTTGGATTGTCTTATTATTGAATACTACAAGTTCTATTTATGTTCTGGATAGAGATCCTTTGTCATGTATGCTCATAGTCTGACTGTTCTTTTTATTCTTTTAACAGTATCTTTTGAAATGTGAATGCTTTTTGATAGTCTCAGATGTCAGTATATTCTTTTATGATCATTCTTATAGTGGTGTTTCTAAGAAATACTTGCTTACTCAAAGGTCTCTAAGGATTTCTCCCATGTTTTCTTTAAGAAATTTTATTGTTTCTGGTTACACACAGTTCTGATACCCATTTTGAGCTAATTTTATAATTCAGGGTGTGGATTGAAGTTCATTTTGTATATGAATATCCAATTGTTTTCAGCCATCTGGTGAAATAAATATCTTTTCTCTGCTAAAATTGGCTTTATAGCTGTCAAAAATTAGTTGTCCATATATGTGTAGATCTCAGTCTGAACTGTTTTTTCCCATTGTTCTATTTGTCTGTTTTGATGCTGGTGCAACACCAAGTTTCTGTAGCTTTAAATTAGTCATGAAATAAATCTGTAGATTTAGTTTTCCAGGTTGTCTTTCTTTATAAATTGGTTTGACTTTTTAAGTCTTAAGAAGTGTTTTAGCATTAATTTGCCAATTAATTAAAAAAAGGTGTTGTGACTTTTAGTGATACTGTGCCGGATCTATAGCTCATCAAAGTTGGAAACCATGTAAAGTTGGAGAGACAGAATGTCACAGTTGGTGAGTTCTCACTTGTGTGCTTACAGCTTCAATTGCAGGACATGACAGGCTCAGGGTTGAGAGATAACAGCATTGGGAGAAAGGAATGAAAGGCAGAGCCAGAGGCATTAGGAATAGTCAGGCAGTGGCTTGAAGCATAGATGAGATATGAAGATCTTGAAGGTCAAAAGTCTCTGTGAATGTCTCTCTAGAGGTGGCACCACAGTAGTTATCAACAACAATGCAGTGGTCTGACTGGGCAGCACTGGACTGATAAGTACCAAAGGCCACTGTACCAGGGGCTGGTGCTGGATGTCTTAGAAGCAAGGACCATATTACAGCTCTTAGAGATGCTGGGGATAAAGCTGACAGCAGAGAACTCTTACATCTAGCACAGTCAGTGGTGTCATTTAGGCAATGAGAGGCAGAGTCAGAGATCATGTCTGCAAAGGAATGGTGCCAGAGGACAGTTTACAAACCTATGAAGGTCTTCCAGGAGAGAATTCAGACTTGTCTTCCCGCGTCCCTTCAAGCTGGCTGGAGCTTGACTGACATATTCTTTAAGTGTGTCAGCTTTTTGAACCTGATTGGTCCATTTAAGTTGATTGGCACCGTTGGATGTTCCAATAAGATAGGTCCATTTACAGTCCCAGCTATTTGATTGGTTCTTATTGAACTGCACCAGTGCCCCCAACCTGACCTATACTTTGATTGAATTTCAAAACTGAGTACCAAGATCTCTTCTGGCATTGGTGTGAGCTCAAACCTAATTGGTACCCCCGGAAGCTCCATTTTTGATCCCATGTCAGTTTCATAGGCTCCTCTGGCATAAAACCAATGACCTCAGTAAGTCTCTCCATTTATTTTTTTTCCCTTCTCATCATCGAAGTTCTTAGTTGTAACGTCGTTGTAAATTGTATTATTTTAACATTTTAAATGTTAAAATGTTGATGCTATTTATAGAAGTGCAATTAATTTTGCACATTGATACTGTATCCCACAGCTTTTCTAAATTTAGTTATGATAGATTTTCCATAGGTTTCCTCTGTAGATGGTTATGTCATCTCAAATATTGATAGATTTATAAATCTACTATCACTGATTTGCATTTCTTTTTCTTACCTAAATGCCCTGGCTTGCATCTCCAGTACAATTCTGGATGTGTTAAGAACTGATGTTTTGTTCCTTAATGTAGAAGGAAAAGATTCAGTCTTTCTCTTTCTCTTTCTCTCCTTCCTTCCTTCCTTCCTTCCTTCCTTCCTTCCTTCCTTCCTTCCTTCCTTCCTTCCTTCCTTCCTTCCTT
>PVHY01003114.1:72539-113500 GCA_004024945.1 Uropsilus gracilis | reverse complement strand
AAGGCCGGGCACGGTGGCTCGTGCTTGTAAGCTTCAGCCTATGAAGCGGCCGGGGCTTAGGAATCGCGGTTCGAGTCCCGCCTGGGGCACGTAGTGAGACCTAGTTCCAAAAAAAATAGCTGGGTGTGGTGGCGCGCGCCTGTCATCCCTGCTACCTGGGAAGCTGAGGCTGGGGATTGCTTGAGTCTGTGGTACCCCAAGCAACAAGAGCCTGCGGTTCCATGGACAAAAATAGCAAGACCTAGTCTCAAAAAAAAAAAAAAAAAAAAAAAAAGATTTCCTTGTTTTGGAGAGATAGTAGCTCTCTGTTCTGGCTGAGAGCCAGATTCTTGTGTCTAGAAGACACCCAGGAAGCTGCGGCAGTGACATTGCTGTGCTTTCAGTGACTGGTGTGTCATTTATGCACAGAGTGAGCAGGTAGGTAACTTACCTAGCCATCACTTTCACTACCCCGTGGTGGACTCATTGCAAAGGAGCTATATCTAGGAGGACAAGTAGGTGAGGTATTGGGGTTTTTCATACCCTTCTGCTATTAACCTCTATGACCAGCACCTGTGGTACGGCACCCTCCCCAGGATTATGCACAACTGGCCCAATAGGTGTGTGCATGCGTGGATGGTCTCATCAGGACTTGGGAGGATAAAGGGGCTGCATTATCCTGAGGAGGGGAGCTCAGCAGAACTCAGGGGGATCTCAAAGAGAGACCCCAGTGGCTGTTTTCCTTGCCGGCTGTTTTCCTCGTTCACTATTAAAAGTTCCATGGGGATGATGCCAAGGGCTCCGACATCCTTTAACTGCTAGAATCAACCTTCCAGACTTGGAAGTTTGCAGAACTAGAGTCATTGAAGACTCATGAGCTCCTAATCCATGTTCTGCAAAAACACTGATTATCTAGATAGAGATTTTATTTATTTTTCATCAGCACCTGGCAAGTTTATTAAGGAAAAGGGAAGGACAGAGAGACACCTGCATGGACACAGGCTGGCAATCTAAATAGGCAAGAACTTCAGGTAGAGATTTTGAAAATGCTTTAAGACATAAATATGCTATGTTTTAAAATATAAACAAGCTGGGTTCACTCTAGTTTAGTCCTTTTCAGCTGTGGGATAATAAAAAACCTTGAAATGTTGTCTTCATCTTGACATTTAAGTGCTCAAACAGAAATAGACATCAGCCCAGTCTTCATGTTTGCTTCTGAAACGTATGAAAATACCCTAAAGTGCTTTTCCTTTTCATAGCCTCGTCAGACAGCGTGAGATAAATCCTCACCACCAGAGGGCGCTGGGCGGCGAAGAAAGCGGTTGATTTGGAAACAAAACCTGGGAGCGAAAGATGATTGGGGTAAGATGTCGTCAGCGGACGGCTCCTTTCTTGTAGCTGCTCAGACCGAAGTCGGCGCTGTGTTAGGCTCCTTACCTCCTCAGGTATGAAGCATTCGTTTTTTTTGTTTTTTTTTTTTTGTTTTTTCTGACACCGGGTCACCAATTCCTGGGACAGCAAGTGACTCTCACAGACGCGCCACCCAGAGCGCATCCCCTTGCCAGCACAGCAGGGGAGGCCTGACACCCCCTAGTGACCTTTTGAACCTGGCAGTTCCAAGTCTGCTTCTCCTGCCCTGCTGTTGCTCCCCAGGAATCACAGCCAAGGCTCTGGCCCAGGATCTCCCCTGCTCTCGCTGGCCTCCAGGGGCCCCACCCCCATCTCCGGGAACTGTGATGACCTCATCACACCTGAATAACAATAAAACTGACACTTATACCTAACTGGACATCTCGAGTTCTCAGCAATAGCCTATTGTCTCTGCCTTGTGAGTCCCCCCAAATTTGGTTACTTGTCATCACCGTGATTCCCTGCTGCTACCTCTGTGAAGACAGCACAGTAAGAAGTTCTTGTGGGATGATTATGGAGGTTAAAATGACATGGTATCCACATCCCGAACGCTCCCTGTTCTTCTGCCCTAGGGCCCATATGCTGCTGGGCCCACAAGGCTGACTGATGCTTCACTTTTGAGAATTCAGCATCTTGGACTTATCCCAATCTGTACTGAAATTGTAACCGCACACGCCTCTGCCCTCTGTGGGAGTGGGGAGCTCTCCCTGAAGATGCAACCTGTGGATGTCTCTGCCCAGCAGTGGAGCAGATCCAGCACCAGGCTGGGCTGGGCCACCTTGCAGTTTCAGTGTCCTTCCTCTGCAGGAGGATGGGTGAGAAGACTAAGGAGGGGACCTAGAGCAGCCTGCAGTCAGCTGCAGCACAATGCCTACCCCTGTCTCTTGTAGCCCAGCTTGCTGAGACTCACGGCCTTGAGGTCTGAGACACAACTCAGCTCCCAGCACCGAATCCCTGTGCCTGTGTGCACGGCTTATTCATGCGTGCTGGGGATGCTGTAGGGAAGCTCGCAAGGCTGGCTGAGATCCAGGTGGGAGTGATGGTTTCTAGGTTCTTCTACTCGAGGTTTTTCTAAGATGGCTCAAATCTGCCACAGCATCTTATAGACATCCTGTGTCTCCTTTAACCGGAGAGCTGATGTGAAAGAGTCCAGGTGAACAAGTTAGGAGTTGGTAGGAGGACCGTTCCCCCCACCCCTGTTGCCAGGTCCCTCCCTTACTCTTGACCCCTCTCACCAGGCTGATCAAGGTTCCCCACCCACACAAAACATGCCAACCAGTGACTCATTTAGTTTTGGGGGAGGGGTCCTCAGGCCCTGACACACCTGCTGGTGGAGACGAGGTGTGAAGGGCATGCAGCATTCAAAGACAGGTGTGAGCTGCCTGCACATACCCTGGGGTCATGTGGCCCTACAGCTCTGGGGCCTCCCACTCTGTTCCCTGAGGGCCTGCCCCATGAGACCCCCTTTTCCATTCCCTGTGAGGAGCCAGGCCCACAGTCTCCTCTTCCAGCACCGCCTTCCTCACACAGCATCTTTAAGCAACCTTGCCTGGATAGCCGGTACTTTGGTGAATTCTTTCTCTGAGGGGGGTGGGGTGTCTCCAAACCCACATTTTTTTGAGTAACAGATGTTTCCCATCCTTCAGATAATTTCCTTGGTCACCCGTTTGCCTTCAACGCCTTTAATATTTATAGAGCCCCAGTTTGAGTGAATGTCGCTAATTTTTCTGAATTTGCAGGTATAGTGTCACCCCTCCCCTCAGCTGGCACTGTGGCTGGCCTCAAGGCTGGTGAAACGCTTCATCTTTAAAATCTCTTCAGTGTGAAGCTTGTTGAGGACTTTACATGCACAGGCGGACAAGCACCCCCGATGGCGATGGCGGAAGGAAGACAATGACAGGCGATTGTGTATTTTGTTTAATACTTGCATTGTTTCTATAGCGCAATTATAGCAATCTTTAAATTGACTTTTCATTACAAATATTTGTCAAGTTTTGTTTCAGAAACATTTTTCCTACTCTCTTGCACATGCACCCAGACACACTACAAAAAACTCACTCATCACACGGTAAGGGCAAACGTTATTCATGTAAACATCTCTCATTAATTTCCCATAATTTAAAAAAATCATAGAATTAGAGATATTGAATAAGGCTCATAGATTTTAGTTCAGATTCCACAAAAGACCAATCAGAGATACTCAGGAACTGTGATGGGGTCAACTTCCGGTGGCAATAAAGGCGAAAGCTACCCTGGCCTCCGGCCCTGAAACACACCTCACAACCCAGTCAATGCGCTTCGGGCTAAAGGGAGAACACAGAAACCCAGGCGGGGTGACTCTAGAAGTAGAGAGCTCAGAGCGCTGACCCTGACCGGCTTGCAGGAGAGCGGCTGCCCGTGCCCCGCGGCCCCTGGTCCAGGACCCGAATGGAGATGATCTGTGGTCACCTGGCGTGTCACCACGTGGCTAGGTCAAGATACATTGGCGTGTGTGTACATATTGCTAGTATACACAGTGACATTTGTCATAATAGTTGTCATATCATTAGACCCAGGACCAAAGCGGCAGAGAACAGAACCACTGGGCCGGCCCCCGGGTTGAAGCGGGGCCGGGTGGGTGAGCGGGCCGGGCTTGGAGGTGCGTCCTCCTCGGGATGCGATTGGTCTTGAGAGTAAAACAACTTGAAACAAGGGTGCGGGGGTCACGGACAGGAAGCAAGGGGTGATCCAAGGCTGTCTCCCTCCGGGCGGAAGCTCGGTGCGAGGTGCATAGTGTCCCAGAGCTGAGACAGCGAGTGGACTGTGCTGAGCGTGGCCCCGGCCGTGGTCCCAGCTCTGCGCTCCCCTCCCCCCCAGGGGGAGGTGAGGAGGCAGGGACCGCTGGCCAAACCGTGAAGTCCCACCCCGGGGTCTGAACCCCAACTCCACTGAGGGCAACCTCCCTGACGGGTGACTAGGCAGTAAGGGTGGCGGTGGAGGGTGGCCTGAAAAACCCGGCTCCAGGTTCCCAGGGCCACACCTGGCTTCAGATTCTGCTGCCCTGCAGAGAAATTGTGCTCCGGGTAACTGCACCGGGCCTAATGCCTCGAAGTCACTCCAGGCCCACCGAGGCCCCGAGTGACGTCACGAAAGGTGGACACACCTCCACGAGCACCTGACTTACACCAGGAAGCGGCTGAGGCACTGGGGAAGCCTACGGAACTCTCTCGGCGCCGGCCTGCTCACCGGCATCGCCCCGGCCGAGTTACCCGTAGGCTTTCGATTTTTAAAAATCAAAATTGATCTGCATTGTATCTCAATAGACTCAGAATTCTCACCAAAAATTTGTGATTGGTTGAAATAGCACTGGAAGAATTCAACTTCGTTTAAATAGAGTCATTCTACCCTGAAAATATTTCATACAAACGTCTATTTACATACAAACACATTAAAATTTGTGAAGAGGGTTTCCACCCCGGTGGTTGTATGGCTTGAAATAGTTTCATTGCTTTGAGTAGGTCTGCACACATTTGGCAAAATAAAAACCATCACAATTTGGAATTTTTTTAAAGTAAGAAAAAAAATAAAAGTGACCCCGCTGAGCGAGGTTTTGATTTTTCTGAAGGGAAAGATCAAATCAAAACAATCTGTCGAGGAACCTCAAGTCCATGCAAATTCAATGTGTTTTGTGAACCTTTGATCTGTGGCAACTGAACATGACAACTTATCCGTCTTGCAACACGGTTTTGCTTGGTTTTCTAAAACAAAAGATGTCTGGATTGGAAACCACTACCCTGAAGACAGAAACTCAAGGCAACTGTTTTAAAACAAAGCAAAACAAAACTCTACCTTCTTGGAAGATCGGGAATGCACTTTGCAGAGAGTGAGTTAAGGTGTTATCTAAGAAAGGGAGGTCACAAAAGTGCCACCCAAGAGCTTGCTGAGAAAACCACCCGAGCGGTCGCTCGCTGTCGCCCCCTTCCGGCAAGCGAGGGCGTAACGTGCACGCACTCCCTCTTGGCCTCTTTACGCTGCTGGCGATAGCGAAGTCATTTTTTTCAAGTGTGTAGAATCCCCAGAGGACCACATAAGTTTACCTATAGTCCCAGACAGTTCCAAGAGGTTTTGAAAACCAGTTTCCTTCTTGGCTTCTCAGGTAGATCTGGGAAGAAGCAGGTAGAGGAACAGGGACTCGGAACTCAAGTCTTCTTGCCTTGGCATGGCATGGCTTCTCAGTGCCAGAAAGTCAGTCCTGACACTTGTGCTGGTCCCAGTCAGGTGTCCATTTAGGGACATAGCTGCAGACGAGTTCTGTTCCCAGCTAGCACAGGGCAGCTGTCATGGTGGGGGAGGGGGGGCAGTGAGGGAGAGAGGGGCGGGCAGGCTCTGAGTGGCACCTGGGGCGCTGGGCTTTGTCATTTCCTGCTTTCCACCACATGGAAACATCCATGTTTCTGTTGCAGTTATGATGCCAACGAAATGGCCAGATCCCACTGCTCACTGGCATGTTTCCCCCACAGTGGATGTAAGGATGCAGTAGGCACATGCATCCCAGGTTCTCCTCCTCGTCCTTTGGTTCAGACAATGAACCCACCCTCCCTTCCCTTCCTCCCTCTTTCCCTTCCATCCTTTCCTCCTTCTTTTCTTCCCCCCTTCCCTCCCTCCCAATGAACTCACTCCTTCCTTCCTTCCTTCCTTCCTTCCTTCCTTCCTTCCTTCCTTCCTTCCTTCCTTCCTTCCCCCCTCCCTCCCCTCCCCTCATCCCTCCTCACCACTTCACCCTTGTGGAACCTCAACCCCTGACTTCTTGATCAACCTACAGAACAGCGGCACTCAGGTTCACATTCCACCATGAGCAAAGCTTAACTTGTGTGTGTGTGTGTGTTTGTGTTCATGGGGGGTGGGGGGGAGGAAGGAGAGAAGGAATAACAGAATCAGAGATAAGGTGAGAGGTCCAAGAGGATGTGTGTGCTCGTGCACACACATGCACCCCTCGCAGGGTGTGTGTGTGGGGGCAGCAGGAAAGGGGAGGAACTCTGAACCGAGGCCGTGGGGGAGGGGTGCCCAGAAGGGAGGAAACAGAGGAGGGGTGACAGAGAGAGCCAGAGGAGGAGAAAGAGGAGTCTCAGCTGAGGAATGCTGTGTCCTGGAGGGTACCTGGAGTTCACAGACACACACGGGGCTCACCATAGTGCTGGGCCTTTACTGTCTAAGGTGGAAAACAGATTAGTGGGTTGATCACCACTGACCACTCTTCAATTCCGTTTTTTGGGAGGGGAGAAGGGAGAGGAACCCCGCAGGACGGAGTCACCCCTGTAACCTCCCCAGAGCAATCCTGCCTCAGTACTGGCATCGTTCTGAACTTGGCTGCACGTGGTGCGAAGCGCGCCCCCCACGGCGGGTGCTCCATGGCCCACCTGTCTCTGGGCCAACAGCGCTGCTCAGGTTTGGGGTGCAGTCTCCAGAGAGATGTCTCCACAGAATAGAAGCGATCCTATCCTGGCCTTTCCCTCTAAGGACTTGCTTGATGCAGCTCCCTTTCTGGCAGCACAACAGCTCCCGTGTCTGAACCATTAGCTGCACCCCCCAAAACCACAGTACCCGCTGTTGGGCTTGCCTATGGCACCAAGCAGAGGGCAGTCCCGGGCAGTCTGGTGGTGGCAGGAAGGGGGATTCTGTCACTCCCACAGGGCTGCATCCTCTGCCAGGGGGATCCGCGAACCTACAGTGGAAGCAGGCCTGGATCAGGCGCTTTTCCTTCGTCCCTCTCAGCTCCAGGTGCCCGACAGGAAACAGGCCATTTCATTCCGCCTTTCCTTTCCCGCTCTCTTCCCAGCCTCGCTGGCAGGGCGATGGGAGTCAGAGGTGCTGTCCCAGACCCCGCAGCTGCTGCTGGAGGTGTCCAGAGGCTTTGGCATGTGGAGGACTGAACCCCCCAAAACTCCCAGAGTCCACTCAGAGCCATCCCGGAGACGTCAACTAAAGGAGCTCAACAGAAAGACGGGGTTTTTCTGTTTCTGCAGCGGTGATTACACGGGGCTCAGAAACTAGCGAAATGCTGCGGCTAGCGTTGCTTTCCCGGCCGAACAGGTGTGAGCACGGGATTCCCAAGGCTCCGAAGCAGGTACGCGCTCTGAACTGACGGTGACGAGTTTGAGCTTTAAGGTTTGATTTGTTCCTACTGATTCGTATGTCGCTCTTAATCGTAGCGGTTAAAAGAAAGAAATCACGACGCTGGAATTCTGTGTGAGAGCTCAAGTCTGCTACTTCAAGGTCGATGCCCTGTGCCCTGAGCCAGGCAGCTCTGCGAGCAAAAATGACGCGCGCGAATCAAGCTATTGCGAAATTGCCACAGTTCCGGCTTTAGGAACGCCCATTTCCCGGTTTAGGAACGCCCATTTCCGGCTTCAGGAATGCCCATTCCCTCTCCCCTGTCTTAGAGTCTGTATTGCGGCTCTTCCGTAACTCACTGCAGACAAAGTAAATTCATTTCTTCTCACATCTTAAAGCAAAGGTATCTTTGTTTACATGCGAGAATAATAATTCTATAATAATATCCTGGCCCTAGAGGCCAGTCCTTATAATAGGACAGGATAATGAGACGCCGAGAGAGGAGAGCCAGAGAGAGCTACGCGCTGGTCGCTGGGAAGTTTCCTTTCGGAAAAGATCATCTAAGCTAGGGAACGGGTGGAGGGGTGAGATGTCTGGGAGGGTGGGATTCTGTCCACAAGGGGGAAAAACAAAGCCATTCTATTGCAAGATACAGATCAAAGGTTAGAAGGCAAATTAGACTACATTTAGAGAATAAAAATGGAGTGATTTCTAATCTCCCGGAGCCTGTGCAAGTGCGCACACGATGCATTTGCAGCGGCCCTCGGGGGAAGACCATGGAAAAACCACCGACTACAAAATGATTGAAGCCCCCCCACCCCCCCCTCAGTCTGATCATTTGGCATCTCTGCATGTGGTACAGCTTTAGACTTACCACCGAGAGCATCATGCTGGCGTAGGTCAGCTCCCGACCGAACTTCGTAGTGGATGCGGGCGCAAGGCTAGCTAATTGTAAATCTGGGATGAGGATCAGTCAGACCTAGTTAGGATGCGAAGAGTCGTTACGGAGCGCGAGGAGGTGAGGGGGCGAGCAGACCCCGGGTCCCGCGGTCGGGGAGCGTAGTGCATAGATCCAAGGTTCCGGTCTGGGGCCCCGACGCCAGGGCCAGGCCATCACTTTTGCTGGGCGGCCTGGAAGGCCTTCAGCTCCACCTGGTACCACTCGGGGGCTTCGGGCCCGCTCTTGCCCGGGGGACTGTGGTCGTAGCCGTAGGCCACCGTGAGCTCCTCCTCTGCCTCCACGGCCCTCAGCGTGCGCACGCACTTGATGGGCCCGAAGCGGGGGTGCACGAACCTGCACAGGAAGGACAGACGATGTCATTCCGGGGGACCCGGGGGCTGGGGTGAAGCGCAGGGAGGGGCCCGGGCTGTGCGACCCCCCACACCTCGAGGGGTGGGCCAGAGAGGCCCTGAGCCCCCTCCCAAGGCCTGTTGGACAGGCCGCTGCATTTACTCTGAATTTTGCAAAACCCGAGGGTGTTTCCACTAGCTAGACTGCACTCATTTAGGTGCGTCGCTGGGAATCAAGCCGCAGGCCTGCTGCCTCCGACGGGCCGCTGTGTATATAACCACATCCCTGAGAGGCAACTGCACCGTACGGCTTAACGTCCCTGCCCCAGCGTCCTTTTCGGAGCTAACTTGATGCTCCCTGTTCTCACGGGCATCAGGGTCAGCCGCCAGTCTGGCCTTCAGGGCAGCTGGCTCTGCAGCTGCAAGCGCCTTGCTGGCTGTCCTGGACTGCCCGGTCCCTGCCGCAGAGGTTGCTTCCAGCCCTCTGTGTAGGGAAGACCTTGTGGAAGTTCCGCAGCGCCCGCCTCTCTACAGGCTCGGGTTCCGGCAGAGAAGCGGAAGTCTCCTTCCAGGAGGGAAGCCTGCATGCTCTCGCTGGCCTCTTCTCACTTTTTCTTTTTATATCAAATTGGACCCACTTGCCCAAGCTGTTTCAGCACCACTGCTCTGTGATGCCCCACGCGCGCATGCGTGCTGGGTGCGCATGTGTGAGCCAACTGGAGTGACGTGCCCCATGGGGCTGGGCTGCTGAGGCCCCGGGCTCCCCGGCCAAAGGCTCAGCCAGGCCGGCCTGCGCTGCTCCCAGCAGAAGGGAAAGAGACCTTTCCCTTTTGTGTGACCTAACAGCTGCCGAGACCCAGAGGCATGTGCGCGCAGGGCAGGACATGGAAGACGGCAGTCCCGCCTAGGGGGAAGCATTCCAAGACCTCCAGTGACGGCCTGATCCCAAATACCCACAGAAGCCTGAGCGGCTTTTTCTTATGGACACACCTACAGTCAAGTTTAATTTACAGACCAGGCACAGGGAGGGACGAACAATGCCAGCGTTGCCGGCATGGGCACACAACATACTGTCGCAGGGGTTATGTAAATGTCAGCTCGCTCTCCAAACACCTCATGCTGCATATTTTTGGACCGCGGGTGACTTCTGGTAACTGATACTGCCTGTGTGGAACTGGGGGGAGGGGGAGGGCTGGCCTCACCCTCCCTCTCAGGGCCTTGGCATCTACCCCCCTGGGGGGGGGTGTCTGGCTTCCTGGAACCCGCATATGAGTTAGGGTCATAGACTTGGGAGTGAGGCCTGGCCCCGCACAGTCTCTCAGAAAGCTCACCTCCCCCAAATGCAGAATCATGGTATTACTAGTCTTCCTTAGTCTATAGGAGTCGTTGCTGTGATAAACAGGGCTCTGACTATAAAGTCCCTCACCCAGAGAGTGTGCTAAGATGAAGATGCTGTGTATGTGAGTGTGTATGCATGGAAGCAGGTATAAGTGTGAACTTGCAAGTGTACGAGCATGCACACACGAGTGTAAGACTGTGTGCAGCAGCATTCGCATGTGCGAATGCATGCTAGTGTGCACGTACGTAAGTGAACTTGTGAACACCATGTGAGTGTGCTGTGGGGGTGTGTCTGAGTGAGCACACATGAGCATGCATGTGGGTGCACACATGTGTAGACTGTGCATGCACATATGTACATGTGAGTAGGAACATAGTGGACACAATTTTCACTTGTGTGCCAGTGCAGGAGAGCCCTGAGTGCAGGATGCAGGAAGTCCTCTTTAAATCCATAACTCATTGTCTTCAAATATCTCATAAAACAATACTCTTGAAACAGAGCTCCAGCCAATCTTCTGGTATATGTGAAAAGTCTCTTGAGAAGTTGAAGGTTTATAATCCTCTTATGTCACCAGTTCCCAAAGTGGTCACTACTGTTGGAGGAAGGAAGGAGCTTGGTTTAAGGGTTGAGGGGATTATCAAGGCGCTAGGGTTGAGATCTAGCAAAGCACTCCATCCCGGGCTGGGAATGTGGGTTGAGGGGGTCCTTCCTGCAGGAGGGTCCCCCGAAGTGTGCAGCAGGATCGGCCACAGATGAGCCCTAGACTGAAGCTCTGAAGAGCTACGGCCTTGGTGATGTGACTTAGCTGACAGCGTGGGAAGTGTTCTTATCTGTCTATGCCAGAGGAGAGATCAGCAGCTCGTAGCAGTGGTGTTCAGTTTAAGATAAAGTGCTTGCTACAGAGAAATGACTCCAGAAGTCACTATTGCCAGGAATTGGCATTTATATTTGATCTTGATACTCTCACACACACATATGTATATATATACACACACACATATGTATATATATGTATATATATATATATATACATATACATATATATTTTTTGGGGGGGTGGGGAGACCAGGTCTCACTATGTTGCCCGGGGTAGTCCTGATCCCATGGACACATGCAATTCCCAGCCTCAGCCTCCCAGGTAGTTGGGATTATAGGCGCCTGCTACTGCGCCTGGCTGCTTTTTCTTTTTTTTTTTCCGGCTGCTTTTTTGAGACCAGGTCTCAGCTATGTTGCCCAAGTAGTCACAAACCTGCGAACTCAAGTGAGCCCTGGTCTCTTGCCTCCCAGTGCTTGGATTACAGGTGCGCATGTGCCACGTACGTAAGTGTGCCACGCCTGGCTCTGACATTTATATTTGATCACTATTCATGGAATCATCTCTTTGCTCCAAGTAATGAACTGGTCACACCAGGCTGGACAATGGGAAAAGAACTCTGAAGCACAGAGACTTGATTTTGCACAAGTGGTTCCTTTCTTGAGTCCTACACACTCCTCTTTTTGATGAGAAAAGTCATATCCTTGATTGAAGTCACCGACCCAGTGTTTCGGAAGGACAGTCTGAGCAGAGCTCACCCTTGTGTTAGCTCTGCGGGGCTGTGGCTGGGCCGGGCCAGCTGGCTCGCTGCACTGGCCAAAGACCTTGGTGCCAATGACAGCGTCAGCTTCATTTCACGTGACACGTGTCCTTTGTCACATCTACCTGCCCTTGACACAGCAGTGGGTGCTTCAGTCCTTGCTGCTAGCAGCCAAGGAGAGCAAGTCACTGCCAGAAAGATTTTTAAGCCATCTCAGATGCAGGAGGGGACAGTCCCACCCTGGCACTGTTCCTGCAGATACATGCACATGAGTTAATCCTGCCTCTGTCAACAAGATGGGCGACGGTGGGGTGGCAGGCAGAGCTGGCGATGGATGGAAGCTGCCCAGTTGCCCCACTCCAGGAGGGATGTTATTCTCAGGATGAGCTCCAGGGGGCGGTGATGAGGCTTCAGAGCACCTGCTCTACCTGGGAGGGCGCAGGTGGGTGCTTGCCTCTGCGTGAGAACACTTGGGGGCATGAGCACTAAAATACTTGGCAGGGCTGCTATGTGGATGAGAGACTGACACTGTGCTTGAGAAGAACAGAAAATTGGGACCAGGGTATGGGGTACAGGGAGACCTGCTGGGGTACAATGGAAGAGCCTCATCATCCTCGGAGCCCAGATACCAGTTTCGGGATGTATCTGTGTCTGTCTAGACAGCCTTCTCACTTGGGGCAGTCAGTGCTCCATGCATGCAGGCTCCTAAGAAGGGGTTCCACAGTGTTGCTGGGGGAGCCCAGCCCCAAGAGGGGGCAGGATGAGCTGATTTGTTAACAGCTTTGCTGAGCTATGACTCACGGGTCATGAAGTCTCCAGCTGAAGTGTGCCATCAGCGGTTTTCAGTGGCAGGACCAGTGTTGTCATGCTCAGAGCACTCTGTCTCCCTCCAAAGCTCTGTCTCCCTCCAAAGAAACCTGCTGAGCTCCAGCTCTGCCTACTGGCCCTGGGCAGCCGCTGGCTACCTTCTCTTCAGGAAGGTGCCACACAGCCCTTTCCTGCAGGGTGCCACCTACATGCCTTTTCCACTGGCTCCTTGTGCACAGCATCATGCTTGTGAGGTTTGCACTTTGTGGGCAGCGTCTGTTTTTGATTCCTCTTCAACGCTGGGGCCGCTGACCACGAGGGGCCAGTCCACGACCGTCCACCTAAGCTTGGAGCTTTAGTTTCCTCCCTCCCCTCACCTCACAAAGTGTCCTGTAATCTCCACCGTGCAGTTATTCTAACTTATGTTATGGTTTCAAATAATAACATCCTGCGTGAGACACTGTCTAGGATGAGACAATTGAAGGAGACACACACGTACACACACATGCACACACGCACACTCTAGCTTCTCCACTCTGCAGCCATTTCTGTTTCTTAGCCTGCTGAGGCTAAAGGCGGGGGCTGTTTAGGTCCCCAGGGATCTAAGGTCTTGGGGGGAGCCTGACTGAGCAACCTCCCCTTGGGCCGGTGCTGTCCTCCTGCCCCCCAGGGCTCAGGGCATCCAGGCAGCTGGGTGTCAGACTCACATGTCGTAGACGCAGTTTGGGGTGAAGGAGTGATTTGCCTTGTGTCCCAAGGAGGCACAGTACTTGGAGAGGTGGTTGTAGGGCTCAGGGACGTCGATGACCGTCTCTTCATCCAGTGAGAGGGTGTTGCCGTTGAGGGCCCAGTCCCTGCCGTCCACCTGTGGAAAATGGGCAGGAGCGTCAGAGTGGGCCTTCATCCTGAGAGCTGAGAAGATGTCAGAGGCACCGACTTGTTACCCCTGAAGGCCCCCATGAGTGAGAGGAGCCTCTCAGCCTGTGGGTGGGTCAGTGCCACGGTGCTCATGGCATTGTCTTCCTGTTGTTGCTCATCTTTTAAGCACAGGTGAGTTCACACCAACAGGACAGTAATACCCCTGTTTCCCCTCCCCCCCATTTAATGAAGATAGACCAGATTTCCTACCAGTTGGCAGGTGTGTTTTGGATCCCAGCCCAAGAGAGTATTGGCATACCCCAGGTGCTCTCTCAACAGCAAAACAGTGTGTGTGAGGCCTGGTAAGTGCATCAAAGATTTGGTCTTCAAGGCAAGGGGGAGTTGAGCTCCCAACCTCCTAGTTCCTCACTTTTTGGCACTAGAACCCCTCTTGGTAAGATGGAGGTGCCAGCAGAAGGGAGGGATCTAGCCGGGCATGGTGGTATGCGCTTGTGATCCAAGCGCTGGGAGGCAACTCGCTTGAGTTCACGGGTTCAAGACTACCCTGGGCAACACAGCGGGACCTGGTCTTGAAAAAACAGCCAGACACGGTGATGGGCGGCTGTAATCCCAGCTACATGGGAGGCTGAGGCTGGGGATCGCTTGAGTCCGCGGGATTGGTACTACCCTGGGCAACACAGTGAAACCTAGTCTCAAAAAAAAATTTAAAAAAAGAAGGGGAGGGGTCTTCCACGAGACCCTGCCCAGGTCACAAAGTGAGTGTAGGTAGTGCCATGCAGGTGCGGCTTTTCCTCCCTGGTAGGGTCCTGCCCCAGGCAGCCGGGCCCTCAGTCTGCAGGAGAAGGGTAGGGAGGAGGGATGGCCTGCCCTAGCCCCAAAGTCTGTGTCTACCTAAAGCCATGTATCGGAACCTAGTCTCCCATGTGATGGTGTGGGGAGACCCTTGGCTCAGAAAGGCTGGTAGAGTGTTCTGAACGGGGTCAGCGCCTGGTTGGAAAGACCTGGCGAGGAGGAGGTGGAGGAAAGGGGACTCTCATACTCTACTGATGGTGATGCAGATGTCCAGCCTGATGGAAAGTGCTACACAGGTGCTTCTGCAGATTAAACTGGACCTGACATCCAGTCCAACTACTCCCCTCCTAAGCAGCCACTTGGGAAATTAAAAGACCCTAATTCAAAAGGAAACTTGCACTCCTCTGTTCACCACAGCACTGCTGACAACAGCCAAACATGGAAGCAACTTAAGTGACCTCAAACAAGAGAGTGGATCAGGAAGATAAGGCATCTAGACGTGTGGAATATTACTCGGTGATTAAAAAAGACACACGTGTGCCATTGGCAGCCACATAGATGGAGTGGAAAGGGCTGATGCTTGCGACATAAATTAGACACAGAAAAATAAACAGCAGATGGTGCCACTAACATGAGGGAGACAGAGACCAAACTGAGGACCAGAGGAAGACAAGCTTTGGAACTGACCTAGACAGTTGACTGGAGAACAGGTACTTTCAGGGGGGTAGGGATGGGGGACAGGAGAGAAAAAAGAGGGGAGGTAGACAGAGGCCGCAGTGGTGGACGATGGCGGGGTACACTCAAGGGTGGGTCTCCTGTGCTTCCAAAATACCAACAACGTGGAAGCCAATGTTACTGCAGTTACAAAAAATATCAAAAAAATACCAGTGGCCCAGAGAATTAGCTGGCCTCTCCCCGCTTGTGAGGCTGCAGCAGAAAGAGGGCTGTTTGTAAACTGGAGGTGCTGATGAAGCAACACAGCCTCCAGCACTGGGAGCAGACTCCTGTAGGCCGTCGGCCCAGTGGTTGTGGCAATTTCTTTATTGATAACATACATATGTATGGTATAATATATTATATACATTACATCAGAATTATGTATTATATATTATATCACATCATCATAAATATACATATATACACATGCATATATATACACCATTACAGCATTTTACATCATTGTACACCCCAGTGTTCATCCACCATGTCACCAGTCTGTGGCGGTCTGCCAGGCAGCTGGAGCTGCTGTACGGCAGCTGGCAGTGACCTTTATCCCAAGGCCTGCTACCGGCCCCTTCCTCTTTCTGGTGATGGCTGGGACTGATGAGAAAACCAAGGCGTTTGGAGCAAAGCTTTGAAGCTGATTTCCCACTGCCACCTCACTTACCTCTTGGTGTGTGATTCGGACTCCGTTATAAAAAGACATGACAGTATTAGGTCCTGCAGCCACCTTGGAAAACAGTCCTTCTCCAGCGCTGGAGATGAGCGAGTCGGCAACATAGACCCTAAACAGAGCAGAGCAGAGCAATGATGTTCTGGCTGGACTGTGTCACTCCTTACACCAGCCACCAAAGTTCCACTGCAGCTTCTGAACTCAAAACGTCAGTTCACAAAAATTATCCAAGGAAGGGAGGGAGGGAGAGGGGATAAAAGGGGGAAGGGGAATAAAAGGGGGAGGGAAGGCAGGAGGGAGGGTGAGGACATCAAACTAAATATTTACTATTTGGCATGAAAGTTCATGAAATGGCATTTATGTCTTTTTTTAATAGTGGTGTTTCGAATTTGCTCATTTATAAGCGAACAGATTATTTATTGCTAATGTAATTAAATGCTTGATGTAAGGTTTACCTTTTTTTTTAAGCTAGTGATGATTTTCACTGTTTTCCTGGACAAATAAGACATTCTGTCACACCACTCTCAGCTTTCTCAATGCCCATGCTAAGGTGTGTCTGTTTCCTTGAAATCCCAAGATGAAACTTGCAGGAGTGACAAATAGTTCAGTTTATCAACAGTGTATCCATATTCCTAATAGCCCTTCTCCACAAAGGCGTTTAAAGCAGGGCCATGAACCATCCTGCAAGGGACACAGCTGCAGCCAGCCACTCTCCTGAGGTGCTGTGAGGAGCCACGGTCTGCAGCATGTAGTGGAGGACCACGGCCGTAGTGTCTATCCCACAGCCCTTGGCACCCATTTTGCAGCCCATGGCTTATAAGAAAGACCACTCTCACGGTGTCAGAACGGGGTATGTGAGAGGTGTCTGCGCCCCACTTATGCAGCAGAGCTAATAACTGGGGACAATTCAAATTCAAGCGACAGTGAGGAGTGAGCGGTTAAGGTTGGGGGGACAATGGAATGTTACTCAGCTGTCAAAACACCAAGATGGAATCTCGCTGTTTGCAGCAACATGGACAGACTTGGGGGGGTGATGCTTAGGGAAATAAGTCAGGTAGAGACAAACATCCTGTGACCTTGCTCATGTGGGGCAGAAGAAACAACACAAACAGCAAATCGAAAGAGGAACAAACTCTTGGGCTGTGAGAACAAAAGAGCAGATGGAAGTGGGGCTGGGTTGGCCAGGGAAGGGGGCACGCTGTCTGCGGTGGGCGGAAGCCAGAGGCTGGTGGTGACCACGGTGCCTCCCACCCTGGGGCTCAGCTGCCTGCTGCAGAGCTGATCAGCTGATTGACACTATGATGTCAATAAAAAACTTCAGAAAGAAACTGGCCCTGTGATTCCAGAACTGGATTAAGAAGAACCACACTCCATCGACAGCTCCCACAGTTCCTGGCACTGTGATATGGGGGCTCTGGGGAGATGGGTGACCTGTCGTTTATGTTGCATGGATCTGAGATTGTGTTATGCACAGAGCACAGAGGCTGCTGCCAGCTTGGACTCCTTCTTGCCCCCTGGCTGGGACCTGTGGCCCCGGCCCGGCCGGTCTGCTCGGACTCCCTCTGCGCTGCTTTGTTCTCAGGGCCCGGCGGCACCTGCTGGGGTGTCCATTCCCTTCAGTGACAGGTGCCCCCGGGGGTATGACTCCATGGCTGCGCCTTGGCCTGAATGTGGGTGAGACAGATCTGAACCCAACTTGAAACCTGGAATCCAGCCTGGTCTCTCGGAGCCTGCTGGCTCTGTCAGGGCAGCTAACCTTGGCCAGCTGGGAGAAGCTGGAGTAGGAGAAAAGGGCTGCTTTCCTCACCCACGTGGGACGGGCAGGTTAGGACACCACGGCCCACAGCAGCAAAGGCCCAGACCCTTGGGGCCTGCACAGCATCTGGGGGCTAAGGCCAGACCACCCGTGCCCTTGAGTCACCTGGAGAAGGATGCAGTTCATTGCTTTGACCCCTGGCAGGTGGGCACAGGGAGTGGAAGCCTGCTGAGGAGGGGAGAGCCAGTACAGGTGGGGCTCACTGGGGTGGCTACGGGGTGAGGCTGCTGGCAGGGGTGGGCTGGGAGCTGACATCTGACTGCACATGATGTGGACCATACACTCACGGACAGCACACCCCATGGACTGTACACCTGTGGATGGCATACCCTGGACTGCCCTGGGTATGAGTAAGGCCCCGCCCCCAGTCAGGTTATTGAACCTCACAGCGCCCACCAGCTGCTGGATGGGATTACCTCTCAGCTTCGTAAGGGTCCGGAAGAAGAGTGTTGGTCGAGATGCAGGATGATGTCGACTTATCGAAGTGGAACACGGGACCTGGAGAGCAAGCACAGCCGTCAGTGCCGGAGAGTCGGGGCATCTGAGGGACTTCTCTGGCCTGGGGTGGGAGAGTTACTCCCCCTATAGTGGGGTGGGGTGGGAGTGTCGGGGTGGGGGTAGTCACACTGCCTTTAAATGTAGATAGAGTCACACCACCTCTAACTGTAGTTACAGTCACACCACCTATACGGGCATGAGTGCGCTCTGGGGATGGCTTTTAGTGTGGGTCTTAGTGAGCAGATATCCTACGAGAAGCCCTCTTACTTCTGTATTTCCTTTACTCAAATTCATAATTGAAATTCTTATTTTTATTTATTTCTTTATTTTTTGAGGCTAGGTCTAGCTATGTTGCCCAGGGTAGTCCCAATCCTACGACTCAAGCCATCCCCAGCCTCCCAGGTAGCTGGGGTTACAGGAGCCTGCCACTGTACCCGGCGGCTTTTTCGAGACCAGGTCTCGCTATGTTGCTCAGGGTAGTCTTGAACCTGTGAATTCAAGCGATCCCTGGCCTCTTGTCTCCCAATGCTTGGATTTGTCTCCCAATGCTTGGATGACAGCCGGTGCCACCACGCCTGGCTCATAATTGAATTTTTAAAAGCAAGAGTGTGTCATGAAATTGTGAGCTGCCTGGACAGAACAGATTGGATAATGGTTTTTAAATTCTCTTGTGATTTTCTGCACACTAGACCCAATCTGTAGCCTTGGTGATGGTCTCCCTTCAGAAGAAACAGCCTCACCAGGAAGGAGGTGAGCAGAACTGCTTTTGACAAAGCATTCATAAAGGGCTCTCCTTTCTGTGATGGTAGTTCTGAAGTCAGTAATTCAGAGTTTATACGAGAAAGGAAGGTACCCAGCCATCCTGAAATCAACCTGTTTCTTTGCAAAGGATTGGCTGAGAGCACCATGAAGACTCAGCCTCAAAGATGAAGAAGACGTGAGTTTTGGAACCGGAGGATTTTCTTCTTTCAGAGTCAATTTTTTAGGCACTAATGTGGCACAGATAGTCCCAGGAAGCCATTGCTTGGTGGTTACCAATGGTTACCAGGTCCTCTCTGCTTTTTAATACAATCAGAGCCCAACTTAATGTCTTAAACTAAAAGTCAGAAAACCCAGATCCATCAGTATCTAAGCAGAAAACAGCTCATTCGAGGATTTCAGAGGGAACTGACTGCACAGAGGCTAGAAGAATTGAGAGGCCACCTAGGGCAGATGGAACTGTGAGCCCACAAGAGCTGGAACCAGAAGCTGGGACAGCAGAGTGGAGGAGGAGGTGGGATTGTGGAGCCACAGGGAGGCTCCCTAGGGGGATAGCCCACTGGGATGCCGCTGAATGCAGAGAAGGATCTGATACCTTCACCCCTAGGGGGAGGGGTGGAGGGAAGAGGGGAGAGGAAATCCCAGGCAGAGACATGATGAGAAATCATCTGTGGTACCCGAAAGGCAGACACACTCTGTGGCTACAGAAACTTCCAGAAGGAGGGGGGGGCACTTTAGGCAAGGTATTTGCATTACCTTTCCTCCCTCCCCCCATTGGAGCCAATGGCCACAAGAACCTGTGAGACTCCTGCGTCAGTTCAGTCAGTGCATAGTTCCAGAACTGCAGCCAGAAGATGGAGCAGGAGAGAGCAGAGTGAAATTCTGTCTATGCCTTCCCAGCCTGGGGCCTGGCCAGCCCCTCACCAGCCAAGGTTTTGACCCTTTTCAGAAGCAACTTCCAAAATCCTTAATTCAATACCCAAGGTCAGCCAGGGTCTCACTAAGCCCCCTGCCCCCGCCTGACTGAAGAGGGTGTTTATTGTTAACCACGAGAATTCTAAGAGAGAATCATTCCCTTAGAGTGTTTGCCCTTGCTTCTGCCGTGTACTCCTAGCTGGCACTGGGAGGAATGTGGCTATAGCGGCTGTGGTGACAGTGCTGAGTGGCTGGGGCCCATCCCACCCTCCCCTGAGTCAAGACTCTGGCAAGCCTGCACTCTGCTTCAGACACAGCTGGTGAGCGGTAGAGACCCAGCACTGTTGATATCCTCCTCGACCCTGCCCTCTTTCCTACATATGGCTACAAGGTCTCGCCTTAAGCCATATGAAGTGCACACAGGGTGTGATGTTGTTCAAGGACGATGGCTTCACTTGGAATTTTTTTTTTTTAATTTTGGGTTGGTTTAAAATGGACAGAAAGTCACAAAGACAGCCCAGACAGTTCCTGATAGCCCTAGTCATTCTCCCGACACGGCCCCTGTGTCACAGGCTTCCTGTCAGACTTAGAAGGCCACACAGCACATCACTAGCCACCGAACTCCAGCCTTCAGGGTTCACCAGCTTTTCCACAAATGTCCTGTTCCAGGCTCTGATTCAGAACACGGACACCATATTGAGCAAGCCCCCCTTACCCCTGTGTCCCCCAGGAGATATTTAAAATAATCCGGGTTGGGTTTAAATATAAATGTCAAATTTCTTATTCTTGGGCCTTTACCCCTTGGGCATCTCCTTTAGGTCACAAATAGGTAAATATTATTTAGACCCAGTGTTATCTAGACTGATCATCTTTTCTACTTTTTTCTCCTGATAATAAGTTTGATTGGAAATACTTGCATATATTGTTTTCAAGGCATCAGATCAACTCAAACAGCTTTCTTCTGCTGTGCCACTCAAAATGCAAACTCTTGACATTCCCCCTTGCATATTTTCCAGATTTTCTACAATAAATAATTTTATAATCAGAACAAAACAACTGTGCAGAGTGCCATGCTATATTTGCAAAGGGAAACAAGACTTCTCTCTAACCTGGATTCTGGGGGGCTTGCTGCTGTTTGCAGTAGATGCTGCTGGAGGGTGCTGGTCTACAAATACTCCACCCCTGAACTATACCCCCTGTAGGATGCTGGTCGGAATGGAGAGGGGGGCTATGTGGAGGGAGGCAGGTAGGGGCAATAGGCATTCATTACCCCCAGTCAGAGTTCGGGCTGAATCAGCCTTTTGATCTGAGAGACTGGAAGCTCTCCCCACCTTGGCTCTTTAATATCATTAAACCAAAGTTCAGTTTATTCTGAGCAGCAGCCGTGTGAGACAGACTGAATCACGGTTGGCATTTGTCCCCTGTGTTGCAGAGCGTGAGAGTTGAGGGCACTACGTGTAGTAAAGCCAGATCAAATGAAAAACTAGACATCTACATAGTGGATGATTCGGTAGCAAACTGTTCCAAGCACCAGTGGACTGTGAGGGTTCAGGTTTGGAGGGAGGGGCCAGGAAAAGGACCAGCGGGGATGGAGGTAGGGAAAAATATCCCGTGTGAAAAATCAAAGTGATTTAGCTTTTAAATTTTTTTTTTTTTTTTTTTTTTTTTTTTGAGACTAGGTCTCGCTATTTTTGCCCGTGGAACTGCAGGCTCACGGTGCCCGGGGCACCACAGACTCAAGTAATCCCCAGCCTCAGCTTCTCAGGTAGCTGGGATTACAGGCATGCACCAACATGCCCAGCTCCATTTTTTGGAACTAGGTCTCACTAGGGGCCCTAGGCGGGACTCGAACTGCGTTCCCTAGCCCCGGCCGCTTCATAGGCTGAAGCTTACAGGCACGAGCCACTGTGACCGGCTTAGCTTTAAAAAATTAAAATGACAATTGGTAAGGTAAAAAGTAGTACAGAGTTAGGTCCTGTCACATGACTTTATCAGCCACTACTGCACACGGTGGTCTCACGGATGGGCTGACGCAGCCATATAATGGGCTATGACCGGTGAGCAGTGGGAGATGGTGACACCATGTGGGTCCCCAATGGGGGGGCACAGAGGAGTCTGCTCCTGCCCTACCTTCCTGTGACCCACTGGTGGCTACTCTGACCCAGCTCACTGCTGCTGCCCCCTCTGGAATCCCCAGAAGCAGGGCACCTGACTGCAGGCCTCAAGTCCAGGTAGGTCCGGCCACAGCTAGGCCAGATCAGCCAGGACTGGTGGGTCACAGGCTCAGCTATGCTGCATGGAGCCCCCAGAGGTGCCTGCCCTGTGGCAAAGCTGGCTCGTGTACCATGAGAGTGGTCCAGACTAGGAAACGCTTCTCTCTTGCCAACCCTAACTACCTGCCTTGGGGAGGGAGGGGCCCTTGGCAGCTACCCAACTTACCCGCAGGCACCAGCTCAAAGTGAGGCCTCCCCTCTTCAGTGGACACAAGGGCGGCCAGTTTTCCCTCGATCATCTCCCCGTCGATGAACTTCCCATACAGCGCTGTCCTCTCGTCGGGGTACACGTAGGCAATCTTCTCCCCAGTCATCTCGCCATCCTCATTCACATCTCCCACCAGGCTGCCACCATCCTGATGGAGAGACCCACAGCCAGACACATCAAAGAGAGTAGTTACCCGGGCGGTCGGGTGTGAGCATCCTGGCCAAGGAAACTGCTAAAGTTCCGTGTGCAGGATTTAGAGCTGGAGATGGAGTTGCGCATGATCATCTTGGACAAATGACTGCTGTTGTATCTTGGCTTGTATGTGGGCGACAAATGTGCTACATCTGTAGCATCAGAGACACTGGGAGGAAATGTGATGATGAGCTGGTTGAGGTCCACGTCCCTGTGATAAGTCGGGGTCTGCGGTGGGGAACCACCCACTTTTCACACTTACACGGTTCCCAGTGCTGTTGGGGATCTGGTCTGCTAGGAAAATCTTGATATCAAATATACTTAATGAGCTTAAGGACCCACATGAGCAGGGAGCACTGTCCATTCCAGGAAATGAACCAAGGACTGCAGGATCTGCCCTGAGAATCCTGGGGCATCACCATGGGGTTTTCTGGCGTTAGAGGGAAAAGCAGAAAAAGATCACCTAAATTCTACCCTTTGTCACTTCTCTCTTTCCAGCCCGCTCTTCTTGCTGTGCCCCCCTGCCCTCTTCCAGGTTTCCTGTGTGACCACTACCTCCCTCTCCCCCAAAGGGGCCTTGGGTGCTTTCAGCAGTCCTGTCAGTTAATTCTGCCTCCTCCTAACGGCTGGGGACACAACAGCTGACCAATAAATGATTTCTGAATTGAGCTGGGATACCCCAAAATAGTCATGTAGTAAGTCATCAAAACTGAATCTACTCTGGGGCACTAGAGATGTCTCCTGTTCTTTCTGTTGAAGTCTTTATGGTGGTGCTTTGAGGAATCAGACCACGTGGACTGGTGGCAAGTGTGATACCTTGGCACCTCTGCAAGCTCGTGGCTGCCCAGGCTCCAGAAGTGGCCCCTCAGAGTCAGGGAAGGAGGGTGACTTCTGAGTGCTGCTTCCAGAGAGATGGAGATGGAGGAACAGATAGTGTCAGATTCGTGGGGTCTGCAGTTCACTGGAGTCTAGTTGCTCTTTGGAAACAAAGGTTCTCAATTAAAAAATGAATCAGCACTTCCATAGAAAGAGAAAGGCTTGGAAGCATCTCTTGGCCATGGATAGGAAGTGCATTAGGGATATATTTGTGGCTCTTTCTCTTCCCCAGGTTAATTCTTAATAGCTCAGCATCATGAGGAGGATGCGCTGTGAGACATGCCTTCAGCTTTCCGCGATGACTCCAGAAGAACAACGTGTCTGCTGTTGCTCTGCTGCTCATACCCCGCGACTGATGTGAGCCAGCGCCATCACTGTGGACTCACAACAGAGGACTGTCTTCCTTGGATCTCACTCTTCCTCTGTTAAAGGCTTTAAACATCTGATTTAGAGGAGTGACTGTATTTGCAGAGGCTGATAAAGCAGCGCTCCTTCTATTTCCAAAAGGAGTTATGAATATTTAATTAAACATTTTCACCACTGTCTTAAGGTTACATTTTGAAAAAAGCAAACTGTCTTCAGGGTGAGCTCACTTTAGAGTGAGCTGATAACCACTGTGGATGAATCATTCCTTCTGGCCTTTCTGCTTTGGCTCCCAGCCACAAACCTTCCTGGCTGGGACCTGGAGGGCAGAGGAAGAGGCTGGGGCTTTCTGACCTCTGCTCAGTGGCTCCCCCTGGTGGGAGGAGGGGCCCTTCACAGGCTGATGGGACAGGCAGGGACTGAGACACAGACTTTCAGGATTCCCTGGGACTGCCAAGTTTCAAGCACCTTCTCCTGAGCCTGGCGATCAGGTGGTGCTCTGGAACACTGGCATCCATCTCCACTCCTGTCCTCTCCATGGGGAAGCAGCCCCAGGGAGTCCTGAGGGACCCTGAGACTTCTCTAGCCAGTTCAAAGCAGAAACCCTGAATCCCTGACACCTGTCTATTCCCTGACTCAGATCCAGAAAGCCTAGGAGTACCATTAGCTCCCCCAAACTCCCAACACAAACCGTAGGTAAAACTCGTGTTGTCAACCAAGTCAGCTGGAACTAACTCCCCAGGGCCTGCTTCCCTTGTACTTAATGACATAATAATTGCGAGTAATGGCTGAACTGCAGCGGCACATTTAGGTTTCCAAAAGCAGCTCCATGGAGTCAGGTGGGTCCCTTCACCCTGCTGTGGCGTGGGTCTCACCCAGGGACTGAGTCATCACAGCCACTGGAGCTGGGACAGCGGGGAGTTAGCGTGGCCACATATCCGCTCCGCCCACTCCCATCCTGGGGCAGCACGTGACAGCGACTGGACGTTGTCACCCCATCAGCAAGATGCTCAGTCTGCCTGCCCGGAAGGTCGCTGGGGTCGCAGCCATTTCCTGCCGGCTTCCTAGGCAGTTCCTGGAAAGCCAGCCCCTCCACTGCAGAGGCCCCAGAGACCAAGCACAGGCTATCAGCTTGGTTCTGAAATGGCTCTCAGTGCCCTTCTCACTGACCCCACCTTTGCAGGGGACCTTGTTTCTTAAGAGCAATAATGTGGAAGTGGATTTAGTTGAAGTTATTCTTCTTGGAATAGGTGTCACAGGTGATTTGTTCTTATCGAGACTTTTCAGTCAAGAAGACAGGGTTTGGCGTAGGAAAGAAATGTGTCTTCACTGAAATTCTGGGAAAAACCAGCTGCTTTTTAAGGTCCATTTTCTGAAACGTCTCTGAAGATTCACTGGCGACAATTGGGATACTTGAAGTGCAAATAAGAATTAGTAGCTTTAACTCTTCACTTGAGGTTTGGCCACATCTTTTTTTGCTTTAATAAGCTGGTATCAAATACTGGTGTCGCGCTAGTGCTATTCACCTGCATTTGAACAATAAATTCACTAGGTAAAACCTTTAAAAGGTGGGGGCTGGGTCTGACATCAAGCAACCACTTGCAGTAAACCCAAGGACAGTGAGTTGCTGGACTTTCTCACAAAGGAGAAACAATAAAATGAATATCAATGATATATTCCATCCCTCTCCACGTGCAAGAGGAGATTTATGAAAAGCTAGATTTTTCTGTTTTGATGAATGACCCCTAAAGTCAATTTGCTCCAATTTTGGGTTTAATCCCAAATAACTCTGAGAAGGGCCTTATCGGGACCACCAAGCCCAATGGGCCGGGAGCCTAGGGCGTGGCTTGGGCCTCAGCTCCTGCTCCCCACAGAGCCTCCCAGCTTCCCCGCTCAGACATAGGAACTTCATCTGCCACTGCTCGCCCCTCCCTCCCCCAGGCTGCCTCCCAGCGAGAATGGTGGCTTTGGCTTACTGGGTAGTAGATCCAGCACACGCCGTGTCGGATGTTATCCTTGTACTGGCCCCTGAAGATCACTCTCCCATCTGAGTCGTATTCCTGAGCTGGGCCATTCAGCTCCCCATCCACGTAGGTGCCCTGGAGAACGCCCCCATCCTCGTAGGTGTACACACCTTGGCCCTGCAGGGCGTCGTCAACATAGTACCCCTCCAGGGTGCTGCAGAGAAGGGAGAACAGGAGGGAAAGTCAGTGGGAGGCCAGCCAGAAGCCTCCTCTGTCTCCACCCTCACGTGGCATCAGAGTGGCCTCCAGAACCCCAGAGGATACATGCGGGACCAGGGACAGAGAGAAGTGTTTAAACCTCAGTCTCCTGGATTCTATAAATCCTTGTGTTGCAAGAGGACTAGAGCAGGTGTCCAGGTGGAAACTGGGAACCAGCCTTATCTCAGTGTTTCCCAGGCTGAGCACTACCGCCCAAGGTAGTGGAAGTTCGGGCATTTGCCCTTCTACATGTGATCGCTGGCTCCTGGACATGGCAGCAGTGGCCCACACCCAAGGCAGCTCTCTAGGTCTTCCAGATGGCTTGTCTTGAGTGGTTTCTAACACCACTGGTGTGACCTAGAATGTGAGATGTCTACATGGTGTCTTGTCATTAATGCATTATTTATTATTGTTGACAACCATCATTTCTACCAGTCAAGAGACTTCCCTTCCATCCCTTTGGGACATAAATGGGACTTTTCTTAAGGGTATGCACATGTGTGTGCATGTGTGTAGGCATGTGTTCACATGTTCATGGATGCATACACACAGTTTTGGTACATGCAGCACACACGGAGACTTGAGGCTAAGCCTGCTCCTCTCACTAGCAGCCTGTAAAGTGTGAGCCCTCAGCCCTGCGCAGGGGTGTTCTTTGTGATGTCACAAGCGCCTCTCTTTCACTCCGACTAAAGCTCTTCTGGAATTTCGATAACATCTTTTCAGTGTTAGCCTCTCAAAGGTCACTATACAATGAAATATACTTTACCAAGAATTCCCTTTCCAGACTGAAATCTGGAATATGGGGAAGACCAGTTCAGATTTCTTACAATGTGAGCTATTTAGCAAAAAAGTTTGTTTGCCAAATGCCCCAAAACAGATGAATAAATCAAAAAGTTGTGGTAAACAAATGGACAAGAAAAATTTAAAATTGTCAACAGAACTGAAGCATAGAGCAAGGGGGAGGAGGGGAAAATTGGGGGAGGGATGGCACAAGAGATTAAGGTGGTTCATAGGTGATAAGATGGTGGGAGAACCTTGGGGTAGACAATGATGTAATATATATATGTACAATCAATCTAAAAATTCAAAACAAAAGGACAAGAAAAAGAATGAACAAACTAGCAACAGAACTAAAGCATATAGAAAGGGAGAAGACAGGAGGAAGGGAAGGAGGGAAGGAAGATAAAATTAGGGAAGGGATGAGCACAAGCATGATGGTTCAAGGGTGATATGGTGGTGGGACGACTTTGGGGTATACAACAATGTAAGAAAACATATAATCAATAATTTTGGAAAAAAATTCTGCTTGCTGATGTCATCCAACTAAAAAAAAGAAAAACCACAAAAAATTGTGGCATAGTTACACAATGGAATATTATTCAGTGATCAAAAAAGACAAACTCATGCCATTCACTGCAACATGGATGGAGCCGGAAGGGATGATGCTAGCTAAAATTAGTCAGAAGGAAATGATCTCGCTTCTATGTGGGATATAGAGAAACCAAACAAAAGGATAAGAAATTAGTCAGAAGGAAATGATCTCGCTTCTATGTGGGATATAGAGAAACCAAACAAAAGGATAAGAAATAGTCCAAACCAATAAGCTGACCATAGAACTGAAGTGCACAACAAAAAGGGGGGAAAGGGGAGCAAAACAGGAGAGATGAACACAGGGAAATTGGGGACTATTCATGGGCAATATGGTGGCCGGAGAACTACGGGCACAACAATGATGTATGGAAAGCTGTGTGGAGGATCCTTAAACTACTGAAAATGGAACTACCATTTGATTCAGTGATCCCACTTCTAGGAATCTACCCAAAGGTTACAAAGACTAATCCAAAAGGACACCTGTACTTGGATTTTTATTTCAGCACTATTTACAATAGCCAGGATATGCAAGCAACTTAAATGCCCCAAAACAGATGAGTGAATCAGAAAGTTGTGGTATTTGTACACAATGGAATATTATTCATCAATCAGAGAAGACAAACATGTCATCCGTGGCAACATGGATGGAACTAGAAGAAATCATGTTAGCAGAAATAAGCCAGAAAGAAAAGAAATACTGGAGGGTCTCACTTCTATGAGGGCTATGGGGAAAACAAACAAATGGACACGAAAAATTTAAAACTGTCAGCAGAACTGAAGCATAAAGCAAGAGAGGGGAGGGAGGAATATTGGGGGGAGGATGGGCACAGAAGACTAAGATGATAGCTCACCGGTGATAAGGTGGTAGGAGAACCCTGGGGTAGACAATGATGTAAAATAGCATAAACAAACAAACAAAAAACTAAAATAAATAAATTATTGAAAAAACAGAAGAGCTTGGGGGAAGGTGGTTGGGTTATTTCAACATATGCAGATAGCATTCATTCATTGAATTCCAACAAACAAGCATTTGCAGGGCTCCTTTTAAGCAGCAAGCTTAAAAAGAATACCCTGTGAGCCTCCATGGACAGGTGGGAACCCAGGGTGGTGGCTGGGGTGTTTGGGGGGCTGGCCCTGACTTGGCCTGGGAAGAGACTAGGGGAGGACTTCAACAGATGACAGAATGATCTGTAATTATTAAATGAAAAGCACGGACTAAATAACACTAGCCTCTGATTACATTGTAACTACACTATTTGTAGTCTCCCAAGGAGATAAATCATTCTCTTTCCATTTTGTTTGTACTATCAGTGACAAATAGGCTTGATACACTCCCGAAGAGAAGAATGTGCTCTTTGGCAGGACCCTTGCATAAATAATCAAAATCTAAATCAGGGAGGCTGGAATTAATGTGGCTCGACTGTCACCAGACTCCCACAATGAAAGGAGACAAGGACAAGCTTGGCGGAGGGTAACTAATCCACCTGCACACGGGAGGCGATTCAGTGGCTGGGGGATGTGAGGACGGTGCTGCTCAAGGATCCCTGTCAGGTGAGCTCCGGCATCCATGGAGAGGATGTGGCTAAAACTGAGCTATTCTTGCGGTTTATAGCCAATTCCATTTTCACTGGTTGCCCTGGATTTTTATTTGTCAAAGCTGAGTCCTATGGACCGTGGGTTCTCAGTGGCATTCAAGAAGTGACAGTGGTTCAGCTTTAACTCTTTCCTAATGGGCCGGTCTGTGAAGGTATCCCAAGAACAAATCCACCGGGCAGGGTCCCGAGTCAGTAAGACACAGGGTTGGCATGTTGTTTCTCCTGGATGGACAGCAATGTGTCTGGCCGTCCAGAGCTGACAGTACCCCTGGTCTGAGCAGCTTTACACGGGGGCACGCTGCTCCTCGCTCTGCCCAGGACCTGACCCAGACTCCCTGCCACTACCCTGAAATTCAGCTGGGTTCTGTTGTTGCAGCTGAGCCGAGTGCTTTATGGGCACAAACAGGCCTTACCCACCGGCGGATCTGTCTCCTGATGTAGAAACATGGTATGTATTTAAGAGGTTTCCTAAGTGAAAGAGTAGAAAGGGGAACTAGGGTCATTTTGCTTGGAGAAGAGAAAATTGAAGGGGAACTGTGGGGTCTGTCTCCCCAAGAGGCCAGCTAGGCTTTCCTCCCTGAACCAGGGTGGCTCTCCTCCAGTGGCTGGTGTGAGGGCCAGAGGCCGCTTGGGTCAGGAAGGCCTGGGCTTCCTTGCAGCTATTTAAGGGCTACAGGCTGTTTGGAGCTGAGAGTATGAGGGCCCTACAGCCAGGAGACATATCTGTCCTTGGCTTGAGTCTAATCCAGGAAGATATCCTAAAAAGCAAAGAGAGAAAGGGAAGAAGGAAGAAAGAACGAGGTCCTCATATCCCAGACTTCTGCCTTTTCCAGACACACAATCAGTGATGTAGTCACTGCTCTCTCTCTCCTGCCCTAGAAGAAGGTAGTTTGGAGGTCTCATTCAGAGGAAGGTTTATTGGGGGGCATGTCTTCTCTGCCTGAGACACTTCTTTTTGCTCTCAGGGTGAAGAGAAGGTCATACTCCTTTCCTTCTTGTCTGGTCAAGTCTCCCCCCCCCCTCTTCTCACCCTAAGACCCTAAAAACTGACCCACATCTTGAGTTCTCAGAATTAGCACCATGTAACATCTCCATATGTGCATTATTAGAATGGCTGGTTTTCTTTTGCTGACCCCCTGCGATGCGGTTTTGATTAATCATCTAACCCAAGAAGGACCCGGGGTAAGGGATGGTTTCCTGTGGGCAGGACAAACAGAATAGGGCGCAGTGTCCTCCCTTTCACTTGGAGTCATAAGAGAGATGACAGCAGTGGTTTCCGGGACCTCAGAGATGGGCTGAGAGAGGGGGAGAGACCAGGCACTGGTTAAAGGGAACATCCTTCAGCTGAAGACAAGTAAGTCCTGGGGAATCTGAAGTGTGGTGAGTGCAAATTCATGGCAGTATTGCTGGATTCAGGTCCTGCTACTCACCACTTGAAAGCCAAAATCAAGAGCCAGTGGTTGGTGGGAGGAAATTGGGGTTAATCAGGAGTGCAGCCTGAGGAGATGGTGGGCTATTAGCTCAAAGACCACCTCCCATCCCTTAAGTTAAGGGAAGCTTTTAAAAGACAGCACATTCTATTTTGATGTTATCTTAACTCAAGACCGTCTGGTGACTGGGCTGGCATCATTCATCAAGGGCACGAGTTAGTGATTCATGACAAAAGTTCTCCATCTTGGTCTCAGCTGGTTTTGACTGGTTTTCTGTAGTCTACCTTCAGAAACAGAGAGGAACTGATGGCGCATGGTGACAATACTGTTACATACTTGAAAGTTATTAAAAGAGTAGAACTTAAATAGTATCACCACACACACACACACACACACACACAGTGGCAATATGAGTGCACAGAGGTGCTAACTACTCTAATTTTGGTAAACACATCTCACTATAGACATGTATCAAATTGTCACACTGTACCCCTTGAATTTACATAATCTCCATGTTGACAGGTCAATGCTGGGGCGAAAAGGACTAGAGTAACAGAAAACAAATTCTATCCATGAGCATGATTAGGTCCACTCACTCCACTAGGTTTCTCATTTAATCTTCACACTACCTTACCAGTAACTTTCGCAATAATGCGGAGAATAGCTATAATTATCCCCTTTTTATAAGTGAGGATACAGAAATTCCAGGAGACCAACTCACTAGAACAGGGCTCTCTAAGCTGACTCTTCAGCACACCTTCCACCAGTCTGCCCAGCTCCTGCCAGCCTGTGAGAACACTGACAAGAAAGTAGCCAAACTTGCCCGGGCTCCTTTGAACTTCTTCACAGCTAAAGTTTAGGTGTGACCTTAGGTGGAATGAAGGCATGGAAGAAAGGCAGGTAGGGGCAGACCTCGTTCCTGGCTTCCTGTCAGAAGGCAGGATGAGAATGAAGAGAGGGGACGCTGGAACTTAACTCATCTTGGTTTGATTTTCAGCTTTTGCTCACACTAACTCGGTAACCTTGGGAAGTTATGTCCTGTGCCTTCGTTCGCCATTTTTTAGGGTCATGGAGCCTCTTCACAGGTTGGTCTGTGAAGCTAGTACATCCAGGACTGAACACATGCTGGGTTCTCAAAGTTATGTGGAAAATCATCCTCACCCCCAGTGTCATGAAAATTACCACCTCACCCTGAACTGCCCCCAGAATCCAGGCCAGTGTATTTCTGGAGTCTGGCTTTCATGGAGGCTGGTGAGTGTCAGGAAGACAGAAAGGACCTCGCTGCCTGTGGGTAATGGGGTAAACCACTCCCAGAAGTCCCTTCAGGCTCTGATTTGACTGAAGTTTGACTGAACAATTGCTAAAATCTATCCAAGGAGTCCTGCATGGAACACTCTGTGGGAAACCTCGGCCCTTGGGGCGGCTGGTCAGACAACAGCAGTCTCACAAGTTCATTCGACAGTAGGCAAACTCTGAGGGCCCCTCAGTCTATGGCCCGTTAGTGTGGTGAACCCAGGTCTATAACATCTGGGTTCTGAGGAGGAAGCCAAGGCGCAGGAAGCGATACTCTGAAGTGGAACTGACCAGTCACAAACTATACACGTTAAGAAATTAACCTGAAGGAGCCCCTCATCTTTGTCTCAGAGGCAGGCTGCAGTCATACGGTTCTGAAGCCAGTCTGGCCTGGGGCGTGTTCCCCAGCTACTCCTGGGACTACTGTTAGAGTGTCTTTACTCCACAGAACTTCGTCGAAATGAGGTTCAAGGAAGAGAGAGAATGTACTCAAAGACCACCCAGAACCCAGGGCCAATATGAAACCTAGATCTGTGTCCCCTAAGTTTGCGGCCCAGTGTTTCAGAGAGCTGCCCCCCTTCTCTCCCCTCCCTCCCATTCCTCCCTTCCCTCCCATTCCTCTCTTCCCCTCCCCTCCCTCCACTTCCTCCCCTACACCTACCATCTCCTTCCCACTGTGGGGCTCCACTGGGGGCTATCAGGACATGCAGGCACATATGTGAGGCAACAAAGGCATCAGAACCCAAGAGGACATTAAGTCCCGATGACCCAATCTTAGGACAATTTTCCACTAAACAGAGGGAAAGATAGAAAAGAATAGCGGCTGGAACAGACAATTTTCAGAATAAGGGCCATTTTCCCACTCATTCCTCATCTGTGGGGTGAAGTTGGGGTGGAAGAGGGAGAGCTGGCTGCTTCACCTTTGTGGGGTAACGAAGGAGAGACTGGTGAAGATCTAAAAAGTAGCAACTATTCTGAAGCTGAGATAGTAATAAAAAGGCAAATAATAGATTATTATCTCAACTGTTATAACTGATTATATACAGATTTCCTCATTTTTACCTTGGATGGATTTAATTATATGTGACAGAGGGGACAGGTTAGAAAATGGGAGAACATTTACTTTTATATTCCTGTATTTCTTGCCTTTTTTAAAATCAAGAATTAAGGCCGGGCACGGTGGCTCATGCTTGTAAGCTTCAGCCTATGAAGCGGCCGGGGCTAGGGATTGCGGTTCGAGTCCCACCTGGGGCCTGTAGTGAGACCTAGTTCCAAAAAAAAAAAAAAAATAGCTGGGCATGGTGGTGCGTGCCTGTAATCCCAGCTACTTGGGAAGCTGAGGCTGGGAATGGCTTGAGTTCGTGGTACCCCGGGCAAAGAGAGCCTGCGGTTCCACGGGCAAAAATAGTGAGACCTAGTCTAAAAAAAAAAAAAAAAAATCAAGAATTAGCTACAATTTATATATAAATAAATAATTAAAAAAAGAATTAGCTGCAAATGTGACTTAAAAATAAAACAAAGCATTGTTTCTCTGAAGAACTCAGAAACAGGGATCAGGGTTAGTTCCCTGATGATCTGAATATTCAAAATTCGTATTCATGAGTCTCACATTCTATTAATTCTTGGGTTTTTTTGATATACATTCATATATGTTTAAAGGCTTCCCTTAAATCACATACCCAGTTTTGGAATAGATGACAATGAAATAGATGACAACTTGACTACAAACTAGTCAAGTTATATACATTAAATTTTACAGCTTTCTATATAGTAATTGAAACTCATTAAAATAGTTTAAAAATAGCTGGATGTGGTGGCCTGCGCATGTAGTCCAAGCACTGGGAGGCAAGAGGCCTGGGATTGATTGAGTTCACGGGTTCAAGACTACCCTGGGCAACTTAGCGAGGCCTGTTTTCGGAAAAGCAGCTGCGTGCGGCGGTGGGTGCCTGTAATCCCAGTTACCTGGGAGGCTGAGGCTGGGGATCAATTGAGTCTGCGGGATCGGGACTACCCTGGGTAATATAGCAAGACCTAGTCTCAAAAAAAAAAAAAAGTTTAAAAATGATTATACCCCTGGGTTCAGGTTAGATTAGAAAGAATCAGCCGGGCACAGTGGTGCATGCTTGTAACCGACAGCTTATGGGGTCACGGTGGGGTCTGGGGATAGTGGTTTGAGTCCCGCCTGGGGCAACACAGTGAAACCTAGTCCCAAAAAATAGCTGGGTGTAGTGACATGCGCCTGTAATCCTAGCTACCTGTGAAGCTGAGGCTGGGGATTGCTTGAATGCGTGGTACCACGGGCAACGTGAGCCTGCGGTTCCACGGGCAAAAATAGCAAGACCTAGTCTCCAAAAAAAAAAAGAATCAGACCATCTTTGTCTCACTATACTTGGCCATTTTCTTTGTTTTAAAATTATATTGTTCATTTTAAATTCTATGTACTCTTTATTTTTATTTTTGTTCTTTTAAAAATTTTGTTTCTATTTTCTGATTTTCTAAATACAGCTCCCGAAATTGAAACAAACTCTTTAATGAGACTATCAGCTAGTGCTACAAGTTTCAACAAGTTTCCTAAACCCTAACAAAACCTTTTTGTTTCTACACCTGTTATTTCAAAACCTTGATTCTGGCCTCTTTGGGGAGATTTATCCAAATGAAAACCTCCTGACTGGCAGTAAAGGTATACGGGTTCCCTCTTTATTTTATCCAACACCCCCAACTTTAAAAGTTGGAGGTGGTAATTGTGAAAACAATTAGTAAACATTGTAGATTTTATTCTTTCCAAATATTCAAGAGGGCATCTTATTGTTTAGTGCTATATTCTTTCACTGTGTGGAAACCATTTAGTTTGTGGTTGTCCCATTTGTTTACACTCCCCTTTGGTTCTCTTGCTACCAAGATGAATCCACAAAGATATCACTGAAGTCTGTTGTAAGATAAATGAGTTATCAGAGGTTTCCACACTCTTCCTCCATTAGCCTCTATGACCAGCACCTGTGGTGCTGGCAGCCTCCTCATGATTGTGCATGTGTAAATAGGCACATCTGGGCCTGGGGGGTAAGGCTATAGGGGAAACTTGAATGACTATTTCCCTGCTGGTTTCCCTTTTCACTATGAAAAATCCTGTGGAGCTAATGCTAAGGGAGCTGACATTCTTTAGTGCTAGAACTGTGATGAATCTACTGCATTTGGGATGGTTGCAAAGCACCTGTGTCATGAGGTATTTTGTGTATGTTTTTTCAAATGTATTTTACGACTTCAGCTTTTCTATGCCTGCATCTATTTACTGAGTTTTGAATTAATTCTTTTGTATGTGAGTGTCCAGTTTTCTCAACACAATTGTTGAAGAGACTGCCTCCAGTGTACATTCTTGGTTCCTGTATTGATGAGTTGTCCATAGATGTGTATTTTACTTGGCTTGCATGTCTGTTTTTTATTCAGTACCATGCTGTGTTTATTACTATAACTTTGTAGTATAATTGGAAGCCTCGAAGTATGATACTACCACACCTCCTCTTTTTTTGTTAGAACTATTTTGGCTACTGTTTTGTTTTGTTTTGTTTCTTTCTTTCTTTTTGTGGTTCCATAGGAACTCTAGTACTGTTTATTCTATTTCTTTGAAGAATGCTGTCAGAACCTTGATAGGGGTTGAATTGAATCTATATATTGCTTAGGAGGAAGATGGAGATTTAGGTGCTGTTTTCAATAGCAGTAACTGACTTGTCATGACTGAATCCAGTAACACCCCCAGCCCTTTAGAAAGATCATACCCCACACAGCCTTTGTTTCAGCTCTAAGACTATTGCACTGATTTTTATTGTAAAGCCTTGGCATGAATGTCTCAGAACAGCATCAGCATTGGGTTTAAAGGTGAAGAGAACCTGTTACTGAAGCACTTTCCCATACTCAGAAACAATACCAAAGTTCTCCTCTTAACACCCTCTCTTGACTTCACAGTTTGAGCTAAATCTCTACAGTTGCTTGCAGCAGGTATAAAAGTGAGTGACCTGGTGCCTCAAATAGAAAACAGTCAGTGGCTGTACTCCCACTGCAGGGAGGAGTCCCAGGCTGGCTGCTTTTGCTGACCTAGGCTTGTCCTGCCATTTCTGTCATGACACAAACACCACGTATGCATGTGAGCCACCCCTGGGGCAACTGGAGAGCTGGTTTGACTTAGAGCTGGTTTGACTCATCTGACAAAGGGAGGGAGGAGCTGGGCACTCAGGTTTCTGCACAGCACCTTTGGGCTTGAAGTGGATCTTATTCTTGACACACTGGTTCTGAAACCTGTTTCCTTTAATATGGTGTCAGGGCAATGTGGGGCAAGCAGGTGACCTACCTAAGCCAGACTGCTGGAAGCATGGCTCCAGAGCTGATCCTTGAGGGTAGGGTCACCAACCCCTTAGATGGGAGGGGGGAGAGAGAGGCAAGATTTCTACCTCTCCTTAAGCTCCATAATCATTCAGCATTATTATTATTTTTTTTTAGCATCAAGTTAAGGGAATGTGCTAAGAATGGAAGATCAAACCAAACTTGGCCTGCCTGCAGGAAACTGCTGTCCTGTGGGGGAAACAGACATTCACACACACATATATTTGTTGAACGAATGGAAGAACTGCAGCCTGAGGAGGAAGTGGCCCTTTCTAAACAGCTGAGAACACGAGGCAGGTGAAGGTCCCCTCCGGACAGGTCCACGACTCACAAGAGGACAAAGCAAACTGCGGTTTTGCTGTGTAAATGGTTCTAGGTAGACGTAGAAGGGAGAGCCCTGAGGTGACCACATTTCCTTCACGATGTCAAGAAACAGACTGCGAGGATGGAGGGCGGGAGCTGGGAGGGTGGTGAATTTGGGGAGAGGGTGAATCAGTCACTACCACTACTCCACAAAAGTAGCATTATACTCTCGACAAATGATGCCCCTCTCCTTCCCCCCCTTGTGGTTTCACCCAGGTGCGTTACCTGAAGGAACAGGTGTGGCCCATCACAGACAGGGCTGCCCTGCACACCAGCCTGTGCAGCCTCCACTTGGCACAGAGGAGCCCTTCCACTCCTGGAGGCAGTGGCTGGGGGGGGGGGCTGCCTGGGCTGGCTCCCACTGGGCTCTTGGCCCCCGTGGCCGTGGCTGCATGTAGGGCTTGCACTGATCTGTTCTTCAAGCCATTCCCTTAACTTTGTTCATTGACATCATTCATGCCAATCAAGTCATCTGTTACCCCCAAAGCAAAATGAAAGGACAGAATGTTACCTGCCATCAAAGAAGAAGAACTTCCCCCGCCCATTCTTTTCTCCATGCACGAAGTTGCCCTCGAATCTGTCCGTGGAGGAGTAGGTGACCGTGCAGAGCCCATGTGGCAGTCCGTCATCGTCCAGCTGCCCTGGAGAAGGGGAACCACAGGTCATGCAGAGCTTGGGCACAGTTAGTTGAGCCCCTGCCCACAGGGAGCATGCATGGCTCTCTGCCTGCCAGAACACTGTTCACTCTCTGTGGAGCTGCTGGTCCGTATAGAGGGATACATTCCAGAACATAAAGCTGGAAAAAGTGTGCCTTTCCTGGGGCCGGGAGCTTGGCACTCACTTCTCAGGGCCTGTATCTATCTACAAGTATTTCTGCTCACAAGGAATCACAACCTCCAGTGCTCACCGCTGGAAGGGGCTTAGACAGCTAGCACCACCTCCTGCAGGCTCTCTGTGGTAAGTCTAAGTCCGCACTTTGATTTTACCTGTATATACTGTGGGCATGGTTGGCCAGGTGATTCCCAGAACCCCCCCCCCACACACACACTTGTTACCCTCTAGCATGAGGGATGGGGCCATGTCTCCAAAACTGCCTGAAAATCTGACACTTTGTTACACTGACACTTAACCTCAGAGGCCTAAATCTGCACTTAAGCTAAACCCTGAACATACTGCTTTTAGTCTTGGTTGTTTAGTAGTAACTTTCCTGGACCTTCTCTGCTGTGTTGGGAAGGTTTGGGCTTTAAAGTACACTTTAACTGGCTATTTAAGTATCCAGTTTAAAACTCAGTGGCAGCTGTTCCACTGAGGTCTTTGAATCGCTGTGTCCTGTGTCACACTGGCTGGCTGGTGTATTCTAGCAGTATGTTTCCAGCAGGTGTTTTTAAATACTATCTAAATATTTCTCAAAGCCCAGAAACCACCTCATTCTGGCAAGCTGATTTTGCAGAGATGCTGAAAATTATAGCATAGTTATAATTAATTATGGAGTTAATCTACCAGCTTTTTCCTGGGTTAACGACACAGGTCATGGACAAAAACATTGAAGACTGTCTGGGTGGGCACAGTTATCTCTTAAGTGTGGCTTCCAGATGGGTCACAGACCCATAATAAAGGGGAACAAACCATATCACCACGATGAATGTTCCTATCTTCTGGAAGCATTTCTTCTAAAATGAAAGAGTATCACACTTTGGAAGAGATGGTGAGCACTCTCACCAAGAAAAAAATGCTCCTATTTTGTGTTATTGGTTATGGTTTTTTGTGTTTTGTGTGTTATTAGTTTTGTGTTATTGGTTACACATGACAATGGCTTTATTGCTACCTGACTGTAGAATACATTACCTGGCATACATTATAATAAATCATGGTGACTTAAATAAATTGTTGTTGATATGGTTCCTTTCCTCTTAACAAATTTTTTTTCTACCAAGGGCCAGGAAATTAATGGTTAGAAGAGAATTAGACCCTAATTGCCCTTTTCTTGCTACAAACCAAATGTAGGTGACATAATTCAGTGACACCTGAGTCATATGAAATAATGTGGACAACTACTTTCCAAATATCTGCTGATAGCGTTACCTCTTTGAAATACATTCTTTTATTCTTTTCCATAAAAAAACAGTGTATAGCTAAAAGCTTTCTTTTGTAAGACATTATTGCAATTGCATTAAATTTAACTATTAATTTAAAATCAGCTATTAATATGTCTAGGCATTTAACACTCTATTTTCAGTGTAGGTATAAATATCAGAATAATCATCTTAGCCTTCTGTTGAAGTCTTTCCTGATTTTTGGCAAATGCTTTCCCCATAGAAAATAATTCTCATATTTCAGATGTTAAAAAGTTAATGTTTGATAAAATTTCTGTTTCACTTTAAATCAGGAGAAATAGGCTGATGAACATGAGCTTGAAGGGGGGAAACAAATGTGAATTCATTTTTACCCTCCTGCCACCACATCCGGCCCAGCCAGTTTCTGAGTAAGTCCCTGCCAGTGCACCCTCAGGGGCGGCAGTCAGATGTGAGAGAGTGGAGAGCATGCTAAAGTGACTCCTGGCACAGTGCTAATCCCAAGCCAGGTGAAAGTGAACCTCAATCCTGCTCCAGGAAGTGAACAGCCTCTCCCCAAAAAGGACCTGTCCCCCAAGTCCCTGAGGGGTGATGAGCTGGATGGCCCAGGGACTGTTTACAGGAGGACACCTGGTACCTCCTGCCACCCCACAGAGAATGTTCTGGAATGTTCCTCTACTAGACTCCTGCAGGACTGCTGTAAGGGTCTGTTTGTTTTATTTCCACCTCATTTTCCCAAAAGAAGGTGGTGTGATCAGTCAACAGGCGTAAGGGCAGTGTTCCTCAGAATGTAATCTCCCCCTCCCCCCAGTGCCGAGTAGCTGGGAGTGATCTTCTGTGGAACAATCTGTCTAAAACAGCAGCCATGCAGCAACAACAGCAACATCTTGCCATGAAGGACAGGCAGGCAAGAGCCCGTGCCACCCAGCCCTTGTTCCTCCTCCAGCACCAGAGTTGTGGGCATCCTGCTCGTGCAAATGTCACCAGACAATCAGATCATGTGCCACCTGTCGTCTGTCATGTCAGTTCCACAGACAAGAACCATCCGAGAGTTTTAGTGGCACAGCACAACTGCCCACTTCTACGCCTTCCAGGTGTTGCTGCCTTGGGGGACCATGAATCCCTCCTCAGCATGAGGTCAATTCGTGGAATGTGCCAAGCCAACCTTGGCCTGCTGGGCCCCTGGCCACCTCACCCCTACTTTTCTCCTCCACTGCAGCAGAGCTGAATGGTGAGACCCTGGCACCCCCTTCCACTCAGCTGTGTCTCCTCGCAGCTCCCTTTCCAACACCACCCACCCCACTTCTCCTGGGAAACTTCTCCCCTGCTGTTGGAAGTAGGATTTCCCTTCTCAACCACCGTGACTCATCTGTGTAGGGGCCACCTTGAATTCATATCGGTCAGTCAGAACACACATACTGATAACTATTTCTAAATCTCACTCCTCGATGGACCGGAGAGACTCAGAGTGTTTTTGAAAAGCTGCAGAGGTGCTTGGGTGGCCTTCTCAGGTCCCTGAGGCCCAGGGCACCCTGCTGGCCAGAGCGTCACAAGTGCAAGCCACACCCCCCAGGGACTTCCCCACAGGAGCTGACAAGCTCCCAGAGCTGCACTTCCGCCCTGACAGAGAAACCAGATGCCAGGATGCAGCACAAGTCCCGTGCAGAACAATTTCTTCCCCAGGGTAGATGTCTGAGGAGGAGAAAGTGCATGCCCTGCCCCCGACCATTTCTGGAGTCACTGTCTGTCAGAATGAGCTTCTAGAGGAGCGTGAGGAAGGGTAGACCACCAGAACTTCCAAACTGACTTCCAAACCCAGTGACCAGGGGTCATCTATCGAGTGCCCTTTTCAAAATAAAAGAGGAAAACACAGGGGGACAGTTTGGAAGGCTGGAGTGGGGTCCCGGAAGCCAAAGTCCTCTCCTGCCCATAGAAAGCCATACCTCAGTTTCCTCCTCTGTAAACTGTGATGCCGTCCACACCCTCTGATAAGCCTGAGTCGGTGATGTGTGCATGGAACGTAAAGAGTTGGCCCGCAAGCAACCACCAAAAAGCTCATAGCACAAGCCTTCTAAGAACGGACAGACCTCTGGGAACAGCCGGGCGGGAGAGTTGGGGACAGTGGGCTGGCCTTCCAGCTGCCCTGGGCTTGGGTAATGTTAGTAAAGATCCTTGCAGCCCAGCAGAGGGTCAAGGCCGGTGGCGCGGAGGCCACAGGTGGCCCAGGAGGGCTTGTGATTCGGAAGCTTCCCAGGACTTGGAAAGAGCTGGGGGCTCAGGCAGCTGGTGAGTCTGTGTCCTGTGTCCCCGGCTGCTCCAGACATTCCAGACTGGAGCTGGCTGTCCGGCCTCAGTGTCTGTGGCCACTCCAAATGAGGTCTCATTTGAACAGTGTCTTATCTGGAGGCTCTTCATAATCACCCTGCTCCTCTCAGACCTACTCCGCCTGTCGCTAGACAGTTTCCAAGCCACCTCAGTGCACTTCTCAAGCTGCTTGTTCACAGGAAGAGCCTGCAGACCAGGGACAACAGGACATTTGCCTCCGAGCAGCTCAAGGCAGAAAGGATGGGGCGGCCACCGCAGCTAGCATTGCATTCCACTTTCACGAGTGAAATTAAACTTCGGAGAGTGAGAGCCTTCCTCTGCTCCCACGTGTCTCATTCCAGGTCGATGGGGCTGGTGGGGTCGGAGCTCCAGCTCCCCGGTGTCCATTAGCCCCACCTCCCCTCTCCTCCGCAGAGGAACTGTCCTGTGAGCTCAGGACATGTGAATTTAAAACAACAAACAAACC